>JAEAOA010002192.1:3000000-3007500 GCA_016746295.1 Potamilus streckersoni | reverse complement strand
ACTCAATGTTTTCATGCCCATTGTATCAATGGTAAGGGCGGTAACTCTAGGCTTCAGTGTCACGCTTAGTACGTTAACAACAAACTGTCTAATAGCATATTGTCTTTCACAGAGTGCCAAAAATATCGTAATAATCCCATTTAAATTTTTGTTTTTAGACTATATTTTATAGAGCAAGTGATACATGCATAGCATTTTCATCTACTATAAAGTACTGACCTTTTAACTTGTCAGTGTATGGGGGGGTACGGTTTCTGTTGAGTTGAAATATCTTTTTTTCTTTCATATCAAGATATTTGTTCCAGATATTATGAATAATATAATATTGTATTATTTTACTATAAATAAGATCTATATATTTTTTTCGCTTTTTGACAAACAATTTTTTTAAAGTGTCATGCCCTTGCTACAGAACATCAAATTGTAAATCCCTATTAAAATTGAGGTATGACCTTGCACTTATCGAGGTATGTTTAGAAATACCGCGATACACTGCTATACAATATGTTTCGAGGTACACAACTCATATATAAGCTCTATCCGTAACGGTTAACCTGAATCAATGTTAAATGTATAGACGGTAAGCAATCTATTCGATAATAATCACCAGGGTGACTAGGTGAGCATTGACAAAGAAGAAGCAAGGTAAAACAGTCTAATACGTTCTTCCCTCATGGCTAGCGATATAAACCCCGTTTCATCGGACCCACAAAAATTACATTGTCCGATTTGTCTCGATGTCTATACAGCACCAAAAACTTTACCATGTTTCCATACCTACTGTCAACATTGTCTACATAAATACATCGTGAAGAATGTACCTGAGGGGAATAAAAGTCCTACTTTCAGCTGTCCGGAGTGTCGAAATGAAACATTTGCCCCACTTCCTGATATTCCTGTGGATGAATGGGCGGAACATTATCCATACAATACTGTGTTTTTGTCTGTGTTACCACAGGAGAAAAGAAAAGTAGATAACAAATGTGATTCGTGTCTCTGTGAAGGAAATTCTGTACGAGCTACACACTACTGTACGGTATGTAAAGAAACTCTTTGTTCGACATGTAATTATGTGCATAAGAACAACACGGCATTGAGCGACCATACAGTCGTAAATATACAGGGCTTTGTCACAGATCCTGAATTAGCTGTTAACCTGTCAGTAAGCGTCACTTGCTCTAAGCATGTAGGTAAAGAATACGAATTTTACTGCAAATCTCATAGTTGTGTGTGCTGCTCAGAATGTTTCTACGCGAGTCACAGGGACTGCTTTGAAGTTCTTCAACTAAATGACCACTCTGAAAGACTACTCAAAGGAAAACAAGCAAACCAAATTCTGGACCGATTGAAACAACTTAAGTTTCATCTGAAGCAATTCCAAAAGGAAAATGAACGAGAATATAAAAAGATTGAAACTGAAGTGGAGAACATACCTAATGAAATCGAAGAGATCAGGAAGAAAATAAACAATTGGTTGGATAATCTTAAAGCCAAAGTCTTACAGGAGAAAAATGCCATCTTGAAAGAGGAGTCATTGGTCCGAAATGAAGAAAATCAGCAATGTGAATCCATTAGTTCCGCAATTACAGGCTCGCTACATCTTTTGGAAACAGTATTGGCACGTGGTAATTATCTTCATATCTTGACCATTCTGCACAAAACCGAAGAACAGCTTGTCCATTATGAATCGGCTGTGAAGGAAAAATATTTTGAAGTCAGACATGTTGATGTCAAACTTTGTCCTGAGGACCGTCTCCTATCTTTGATCAAAAGTATAATCGCTACCACTGATATTGTGGAAAACAAGCACAGTCTTACAGCTTCCTGTGTGCCGCTCTCCATAAAGAAAATAGCAAGGACTTCGCTTGTAGGGCAAGATGTATATCAAACAAAAAAGAAAGATGTTGAAAGTTACAATTGTCTGAGTTATAAACCACAGAGGATCTGCCAGACTGAAATAACTGGCCAGTTTAATGTGGACTTCCACGGTATCAAGGGTCTTTACTATCATGGCATAACCTGTCTTTCAGATGGTAACTTCATGCTTGTGGAAACTTATAACTCTGCATGTAGACTGTATGATTCATCCTTTCAGCATCTTGCAGACTATAAGCTAACTTCAGGTCCCTTGGGCGTGTGTGAAGTGGAGGAATCTCAGGTAGCAGTGACACTTCCGGAGGAGAATAAGATCCAACTTCTGACTGTGGATAGATCCATACAACCGGGAAAAATAATCAACACGAGTCTGAGTTGTGATGGAATAGCCGCCCTCTCCAGAGATCGGTTGGTTCTAAGTGGCAGTAGGAAAGGTATTCTATATTGGTGTATTGTATCAATTGATGGATCGGAAGAACCCTCTGTTAGGATTTGTTCTACGTCATATTATAGTTGTTTGGCAGTGAATAAAAGCAAAACACGTATTTGCGTTGCATGTTACAAACCTGCTGCAGTGTATGCATACAATCTAGACGGCACGCTAATATTCAGATACGAACATCAGACAATAAAAAGGGCAAGTGGAATAGCACTGGACTTGGAGAACAACTTATATGTCGTATGTTCCAACTCTAACAGGATTCATCAGGTCTCTCCAAATGGGACTACTCTACAAGTGTTCTCCACAGGAATACCCCAAGATCCAGGTGCGATCTGCTTCACGTCCAGCGGTGATGAATTTTTCCTTGTGAGCAATAACAGATTAGTTTATAAATTGAAACTGATATAGTATATATCAAGGATTTACAAATCAATTCGCCTGACTCCCGGAAACAAGCCCGTATTCGGTTTGGCAAACTAAAGCTTGCAAGGCATCTGCCGGCGAGTAAGACAAAAATTTTAGATTCTAAGTTAGCTTCAGACAGTTTGTCTGATTGCCCTGTTTTTCAAAGATTGCTTTTGATGCGTGTCACTGATATTTTGTAGAGTATGTATTATCTGAAAGACATGTTCGGAAATAAAAAACACTCGCTTTTAACGATTATTCACCAGAAGAGTGATATTATGAAAACATGGTACCCACGAGCGGTATTCATGATCTCTTGTTTACGCAATAATCACAGGAGACCAATAATTACTGCTTGCAAACAATAAAATGGAAAAAATGTCTCATTCTCAAAAGTCGGAATCTCTAATATTTTCATGCATGTCGCAGATTCCAAGGTGACTATACGTATGTATTAATTGCTAAGGTATTGGACAAAATAAGTGTTCACAAATCTTGCATTTGCAATTATTAATAAAATAATTAGTAACTGTCCATTTCTCTCTCTCTCTCTCTCTCTCTCTCTCTCTCTCTCTCTCTCTCTCTCTCTCTCTCTCTCTCTCTCTCTCTCTCTCTCTCTCTCTCTTAAAAATCTGTCTATTTCCAAACCTATTTTTACCTATCCGTTATCTGTTTATATACATGCATGTGTCTGCCTTTGTTCTTTTGAATATATCTGGATTTTAATTCATTTTAATCTACCTATGTATATCTACATTTATTATTTACATACATATTTTGATAACTTCTGTTATCAGTCTATGTTTTATGGTGCAAACAGAGAAAAAAGATAAAGAAAACTAAACTTTAAATAAATATAACATAACTTCCTTAAAAAATACCATATTCTACTCCTATCTTATTATTTTACACATGTTGAGATATTATCATTTGTTATTATTATTATTATTATTATTATTATTATTATTATTATTATTATTATTATTATTTGTTAATTTTTGTATGCATGTTATGTTATTATCTTTGGGGCAATTTCAGATTTACCAGGGCAAACTCAGTTTTCCAATCAGCTTGCACTGGGCAAATTTTAAAACGCTATATATTTGACTTGAAAATGTATTAATCTTTTTGAGGAGAAAAGATAATTATACATGCATGCAAATTAACCTATTATTCGGCCTCGATAAGTTTCAGCTAGGCTTATAGTCACCTTTTCAAGCTTGTAGTGAGGAACGCGTGTTGCTTCTGTCTTTAGAGTTGATAGCCATTTTGTAGCGACAAGTGTATTCTAAGAGTCATATGCTTGTTGGACCAGCATGCTTCGTGTAATTATTTTGAGCATCGTTGTCATTTTGATAATAGGATAATCAAGTTTAGCAACGAAGGCGGTACGAATGAACTTGTCTGTAAGTAAATGTCATCAATTTAACAACCAAAGACTTTCACCAGTGCATCAAATAAATTGAAATATTTTAAGTGGTTGCAGTACTTGAAGTCAGAGAAATGAGTTTTTGGGCCTTTGGGACTGTCATTATCAGTGTGTAACGAATAAAGGTCTTCATTTAAGGCAAAATAAACCACCACTTCTTAAAATCTCTTAGGACTTGGCTACTTTTTATTTGAAAAGAATCATCATCACTTTCACCGAAATAAATTGTGTCCGATTTTCGAGGATACAACCAATAGTATTTAAAAAATGCATCCTAATTGTTACCACCATTATCAATATCACTATCACCACCACCAGTATAACCTTTAAGAGTCGTCATAAGTGTCGTCGTAGTTATTGTAGCAGTTGTAGTAGTTCCTGTTGTCGAAGTTGTTCGTTTTGTTTGGCTGGTTCCTTGTCCTTCTTTACGCTACTTTTATTTTATATGAAAAATAAAATGTTTCACATTTCATCACCATCTTTTCCTTCTTCTTCTTCCGATTAAAGTCAATAAAGGTACAAGATAAAAACTAAAATAAATCATGTTATGTATTAAGACTATTTTTGGAGTAGGTGGAACAAAACAGAAAATTATTAATCAGGTGCATAATTAACTTTTGAAATGAAACAAATAATGATTAAGATAATGAGTTTTACATAATAAAACTGTTCGAAGAGTTGTGTGATGTGTAATATTTGCTAATTTTGTCATCTGAAGATGTTATCTCTTCAGATATTCTAATCATGCTTTGCTTTTGTCGATCTATTTATCAATATCTGCTACAAGAACTGGCGGATTTGTTCCTGCCATTTTGTTATCATACACGACATATGGCTTCGCAAGGCACTTTACTCTAATTGCATTTATTCATGTATAGCTGTGCCTTGAAACACCAAACAAATAATATTTTTATCTATCAAGTTCATTTGTTGTGTGCTTCGGCATATACAGTAAGGTCAAAATTAAATCTGTTTCGGTAGTCAGAGATTGCCCAGCAATAAACATAACTATCAAGTGGATACGGTGAGCGACAGACCTCTCCATAACATGCCGTTGACGCACTATAATGCTCCTTCATCCAGTCAGTATTGATTACAGTTTGAGTAGTTTGTACCAAGTCTGTATGTCAAAAAAATCGTTCGCTGAACACAATATATATATATATATATATATATATATATATATATATATATATATATATATATATATATATATATATATATATATATATATATATATATATATATATATAAAGAATCCAAATCATATGGCGAATAACAACCCTCTCAAGCGTACTGGATCCACCAAGGGATCACGTTTGTCAGGGATTAATTAAAATAGATGCAATAAACTGACGACGAACAGTACGAAACTAGTAACTAACTAGTTTATTGCATCTATCTATATATATATATATATATATATATATATATATATATATATATATATATATATATATATATATATATATATATATCTGAAAAAGGAAAAGGAAACATTGTTTCTGACTTTACATTTAATAAACATCGATATTTTAAAAGCAAAATTGTATTCACTACCTACGTATAAATGTCTTTTTCTTATAATAATATTAGAGAAAAATTAAATTGAAACGATATATATGCTGCTCGTATCATGAATGAGGAAGTAAAATGACTGTAAACAACCCACACAATGATAATGACCAGAGCGACAATATGTGAGCATTTAGTAAGAATGTAAAATGAAGGTAAATGCAGAATAATACGTTCTATCCTCATGGCTGGCATTGTAAATCCTATTTCCTCTAACTCTTAAGAATTACGTTGTTCGATTTGTCTGGATGTGTATACAGCACCAGAAAATTTGCTTTGTCTTCGTACCTATTGCATACACTGTCTACATCAGCACATTATGAAGAATGTACATGAGAGAAAATAATGCAACACTTTCAGTTTTCCGGAGTTTCGGAATGAAACATTTCTCCACTTCAACCTTTGGGGTCGTCTATTAATTATGTCAAGAAAATGGAGGGGTGGGTAGGTTTGAAGAAGTTTGACAATAGTTGACATGGGGAGTTCAAGATAATGTGACGTCAACAATGCTCTTTTTTTTACAATAAATTTAATAAATAAAAAAGGAAATTATTCGTTGCGTTGGTATAGCATACACTCGCTCGCCCGTCAACAGCCTAGCAGTTTAATCCTAAACCGGTTAAGCTCTTGCCAAGGAAGTCATAGTTTTTCATCATCATATATTGTTTTTTATTCAATGAAGATTGTAGACAGATTAACCACATATGGTATTAATATGATATATATATATATATATATATATATATATATATATATATATATATATATATATATATATATATATATATATATATATATAGATGCAATAAACTGACGACGAACAGTACGAAACTAGTAACTAACTAGCCTAAGCGCTTTCGACTCTTAATGAGTCTTTTTCAAAGGCAAATACAAAACATAGTTACGACAAACAAATAAACACAAAAACGTTGCGTTTGTAAACCTCTACATTTCTATCTTCACATGTGCTAAAACTATAAATACAACCAGCTTGTATAGACTAGTTGCGGAAACTGAAAACGTTGTATAATTCCCTAAAAGTCTACAAGCCAAAGCGACATCTATTTTTACTTTGTGTACATATGTAACCCAGATTATATCCCGGATATTTGGTTCTATACCAGTTATTCTTATAGTAAAAATTGAAGGATAAGAAGATTTAGAAAATGTTAAATTCTACTAGTGCATAGTTTTCATTTTCTAGTCTTCTTGGTTTAGACCGCTTGGTTTCAATGTTCTAAGGCGGCGTATCCAGTATGATTCCTTTTCCTTCCTGGTTTCGGAACTCCAGCTGTGGTTGTTGGCAATAGCGATAAGTATTATATCACTGAAAGTGTGGTCAGGGGAGGAGAAGTGTTCTGCGACCGGGCTTCTGTACAGCTTTTTTGTCATCCAATCAGATCTATGAAGGTTTATCCTTATGTGTAGCTTTTCAGTTTCTCCGACGTACTGAAGGCCACAGATCTTACATGTGATGAGATAAATCACATTCTCTGTTTTGCACGTGCAAAACAGAGAATGTGATTTATCTCATCACATGTAAGATCTGTGGCCTTCAGTACGTGGGAGAAACTGAAAAGCTACACATAAGGATAAACCTTCATAGATCTGATTGGATGACAAAAAAGCTGTACAGAAGCCCGGTCGCAGAACACTTCTCCTCCCCTGACCACACTTTCAGTGATATAATACTTATCGCTATTGCCAACAACCACAGCTGGAGTTCCGAAACCAGGAAGGAAAAGGAATCATACTGGATACGCCGCCTTAGAAC
>JAEAOA010002192.1:2710000-2995000 GCA_016746295.1 Potamilus streckersoni | reverse complement strand
TGCATATTGTACAAATATATTGTGTTTTTATGGGTACCTACATATTAGTAATTTTCCTTTTTCAAAATACAAATATCCCCAAAAACTAACAATTGGTCTGAACACAAATATGTACGTAGAAATAAACATATACATCAGGAAATAACAGGAACCATAAAGTACACAGGAGTCCCCAAAGGTTCTAACAATCTTTGTAAAGGAATCCAAGATAAGTCCATTTCTATTTGATAGCATATCAATATTACATATCCATTGATTAAAATTTGCCAAATTCTTTAAGGCAGTATTATTTTTTTAAAGATAAAGTTGTGGAAATATTTTTTATTTAGTAGTAGTGACTGCATTGGATGCATTCCAAAGTCAGCAAATGACATGCTGTTATTTAAACAAAAGTCAATACTGCCTTTTAAACAGTTAAATCTGAAAAGCTTTCAACGTGACATTAATTTTAGGTGTGGCTGGATATATGGACATGCACACAAATGTCAAAGTGATCACTGCCTCAAAAAGACAAGTCTAACACAAATCATGAAAATAAAATTGTACAAATTTGGCAAGAGGTTGTAATTATGTCCTTAACAAAGAATTAAATCTGCAATTAGAGTTGATCAGGCTGGTGGCAGAAATTACAGCCTTAATTAGGCTAGTGACTGGAAATAGAGCCTTTTGTTAATCAAGTTTTTATTACAGTAATAAAGATTACAGAGTTTTGGGTTCAATAAAATATACAATAGCACACATGGTCAGTCTTACCAAATATCACAGATTTAAGTCACAACTATGTGTCAAAGCAGAAATATTATCTACAAAGTGCAGAAAACAAAATTAATTTTAAATTAAAAAAGAATCATGATACAAACAAAATTATACAATACATAACATTAAAAGAATGATAAACAGTAGTATTATGTATCAGAAGAGAAGAGTGATCACAGTACAAAGGATGTTACCCAGTCTGTGAACTTGAGTTACAACAATGTCTAATCAAATTTCAAATTCATGGTCTGAATCCAACAAGTGCTGCTTCAGCCCATACTAACACCAGCAGCATTTACATAACTTTGACTATTAACCTTTGAACCATGGATTATTTTTGAGATCCTCTGCATCAACAAAAGAACATGTACAAAGTCCAAAGCAAATATTTGGATATTTAGCCAATTCAAAGCATGAATCAAAAGCATACAAATTGTGACTGACAAGTGACTGTTTGATGATCATCACAGAACAAACATAAAGGTGGGGTAGTTCACTGCAAGTGTGTGTACCATAACTTCCATCTTGAGATAGTTCACTGTATATGTATATCATTACTACCAGTGCTGGCACAGCAAGTCATGTGTGAGCAGGATGCTTACACAAGGAGCTGTTTTCAGAGGGGTATCAAATCGGAGAAGAAAAGGGGTTCAAAAATCAGACAAGGGAGTGATAACGAAACAAAACCTTTGTATTTTCTTTGTATGAAAAATGTTTTTATTTGGTCACAACGTACATCAATTTCTTACAAGGTTTCTTGTGAGCAACTATGGGTGGAGGTGTGTGCAAACATGTTTCACACAGGGTTATCCACTGCCTTGCACCAGCCCTGATAACTACATATGTATAAAAAAATTCACACTACCATCATATAAAAAATTCAAAACTGAAATTTCATCATTTTAACAACCTGGCAGCTTGAGATCTAAAGATATAATGCCCAAAGATTTCTGCCAGGACATGTTTAAAGAAAATTAACAACTGAAGAATAAGAATCCACATTTACAAAACTGCATATATATCAATTAAATGTTTCTTTCTCTCTCTCTCTCTCTCTCTCTCTCTCCACATCTTCATGCATAGAGACCAAAAGACATGAAAACAAATGTATGCCGCTTAAGTTTTTGTTAGAGAATCATGATTGAAAAGAAAAAGGAACAAGATTATAAATATATAAATTTTAAAATCCTTTATTTTGGGTTAAACTACACAGAAGTAAACAGCAAAATTACTTAAAATACGATCGTAACATGAATGGCACATTATACACCAGCCCGTTGTTTAATAAACCTCTATGTGTGCACTAGTACTAAATAGTTAATTCTAGAGATTGATGACCAATTAATCTCAATGATATCAATCTTTGGTCATGTGACACTGAACAAAACTAATTGTGTGGAAACCATTTTTTTCTCATTAGATTTATTATAACTTTAACATCTGACTTCTAGACCACATAATCTCAGTTTCTTTTGTATCCTAGGTGTAAGTGGTCCACAAAATTTGGTAATTACTCTAAACAAAAGTTATTCTGCAAAACTTATTTACTTTCAGCTACAATGACCTTAATCTTTATTTTGACCCTCAAGAAAATTAACTTCTTGCTATATCTCAATTGTAAGCCCTATGAACACTGGTCAAGGTATTATATAAACACCATATTTCTTTCTGACCTGTGACATCAAAATCAATAATCTTTTTTAAAACCAAACTTGTAAGTTGTAAGTTGTACATAGCCAATCAAAGAAATCATTCTGCATGAACTATTTTTCTTTCAGTCACAATGATCTTAACTAGTTATGTTTTAGAACTAATGTTCCTGAGAGGAAACCATTGGTATATTTTCAGTCAGTGACAAAACCTTTCTCATTTTGACCTAAAAAAATTTGATAGGTTTCTTTCTTAACCTAAGTTCCATCCATCCACCATCTTGGTTAAGTTTACATTATGCAGTGCTTTTGAGGAAACCATTCTTTTGTTCAGTTACATTGCCCATAAATTCTGATATTTGACCATGAAATCAAAAGGTAGCTTTCTCACTGACACTGCACACCATCCACCACATTTCATACAGGAAGGATAACTTGTGGTATTGTGACAAAATCATTTCCCTTCTTAGTGTCACAGGTACCTTAACTTTTGATCATTTGACCCTGAAATAAATAGGGTGCTTTCACACCAAAAGTGCACGAACACCATCAACAAACTTATGTAACTGTAGATGGAGCGATGGGTGGAAAACATTATAATAAAATATGCTACACCTAAAGGTGGGCATATAAAAACAGCTGGAAATAAGTAATTGGTGTAGTTTAATTTTCACTAAATAAAAAATTCAAATTATATTTCAATTATGTATGTATAAAATTATAAATTACAAAAATTCAAGTTCTAAAATGTCAAAAGATTGGCATACAAGACAATTATTAATGGATCAGTGCTGTTAAAAACTGATACCATTTTATTAAATATTAAAGTAGTACACAAGCACATGTTGCAATAAAGATCCAACAATGTAAAAAATTGAATGTTATGTAAAAAATTAACAATATTTTTGTGCTATAGTCATTATCAGGCCTCTCAGATATAAATGATACAGAAATAACTGAAATACAAGGATGATCATGTGCTTAAATTTACCAGTTAAACACCCTTCTGTATGCTTGAACACAACACAAATTATCTTTATTAATAATATAATGTATCCCTCCAATCTTTTAAATATACACAATGTATGGAAGTAATAATTTAAACATACTGAAATAATAATTTAGATATATATAATTCAATTACTGCTACATTTCTCCATAGTATTGACTACATCCATTACAATGAAAACACATGTACAAGAAAACTGGATTATGCTTTCACCTAAAATTAGGTAATTATTAAAACAGGGGTAATGAAACATTACAGAGCAAAAGAATATGGACACCAAAAATACAGGTATTTTTAAGGGATAATAAATACAATCAGGATAGCTTTGGGTCTGTAGATTCCCCAAGACAACTGTCTCAAAATATTTAACAAAAAGATGACTAAATGGATGTCTGGCAAGAAAATCATAGTCAGTTGGTTGGGATGCAATTATAACTAAAATAACTTCAAATCTATTCATGAGGTTCTATGGTAACTACAACAAATGAATTTATAGACCAAACAAAAATGTTTCATCTCCATATCATAATTACAAACTCGGATATGCATCAAATATAATTTTCTGCAAAACAATGAAAAATTATATGACAAAAATACCATATCTGATCTAATATCAGCACATGCCATAATAAGAGAACAACTCTTTCTTCAGAACTGAAGACTCCCCCCCCCATCCCTTACTGAATGCACATTCGTTGGTCCCAGTATTCCTTGTGGAAGATAGGCAGCTGCAAGAACCTGCAGAGAATATTATTATATATTTAGCAAATTACCACTATGCATGTCTGATGTCATGTTACTGCTTAAATGAATGGGATAATTTAATCTCAGACAGATATTATTTCCATGATTTCTAAACACCAATGTTATTTGCTGTAAAATATTTTTGTTATGTAGAGAAGGTTAACACACACTTATATGCTTTTCACCTGTTGGGACTAACATTTAGTTTGGATCACTATTACAAAAACAATGTGCTGTTTGAAGCACACAGCTAACCAAAATGGCTATTTCTGTTGGGGAGATGTACATGACATAGAATGGTTGGTTTGTGCTTATAATGACGAACTTAAACCTAAGTAATTTACTCAAATAATATTTTACGATCAATGTGCAGGTATTACATCAAATATAATAAAGAATGATTCACATTACTCAGGAAATTACGTAGTCATTAGACTGTGCACATAACTAAATACAACATAATATTGGCTCTTTGCTTCTCTACCATACAGCATATAAAACATACAATAGATCACATATCTTTGAGTCTCCAACTAAATCTCCAACAAAAATATTAAAAAGCAGCCCTTTTCTCAGAGCAAAGCCTATATCAAAATAAAATGTATAAATAAATTTTATACGATACAATCTGGGATCTAATATAAAATAAACTGAGGGAATGTACTACATAAGCATCAGCAAATGAGAATAAATCAACATTTTTTATCAAACCAAGTGAATTAAGAACTGAGAATCTATGATAATAAAGAAAGCAAATGGCCACAGAAATGTCTTTGTATGGTGAATAATTAAAAATAACTACTTTTTTAGTTATTAGTGTCATATTTATGCATAAAAATAAATCATTTTGTTTCTTGAGATTTATATTACTAATTTTTCAAAACAGTGCAATGTATTTTCTGCTAGGGATTTTTTCAGAATTAAAAGGGGGTATGGTTGGGGAATAAAGGCACTTCTAACAACACAATGAGATGTGCTGGTAATCACAATTATTACAAGTTTGTGACAGTCTGATATCCATCTCTGCAGTTAGCCATTTTTTAATTTCACAAACCAAACAGACCAGGGTAACAGAAGATAATGGACCAAAGTATGCACATAAAGTGAAAGACAATTACTTTAAAAAAAATGACCTTGACCATCATAACTTTAAAGTGACACTGTATATAAATGAAGCAATTTATACAGTTTAAATAAAATCTTTTCAAGTTGTGAGAATAGGAATGTAATATTCCTAATGTTGTGCCTTGATCATCTGATAGACCAGGCTGCGGCTTACCTAAAAGGGCACTAATATTGGATAATATCACACTTTTGAGAGCTTACCTGCTCAATGATGAAGCAGTAATCACATCACACACTTTCTTGCTTTTAAGCCAAGAAACAATTTACAAATGCATAAATTTGATAGATTTTTTTTAAAAGCAGATACATGATGCAGCAATGAAATGTTAGTTTTTAAAATAATAAACTTAGGTTTTGTCACTGAATTGGCAAATGGACACATTAGGGTAAAAAGGGCGCACTGTCTGAAAAACATGGTGTATGGTAAGGACAGGACACAGCTTTACACCACTTCTTACCTATGCCCTGACACCAATTTTAGACACTATAGTTCATTTTTCCCCTATCTATTCTAGACACAAGTTTTATTTTCTTACCTATGCCCTGACATTAATTTCAAACCTATAGTATAATTTTCATACTCCATCTACAAGCCAGAGAAGAACTATGTCAACCAACCAGAAATAAGACAGCAATTTAGAAGCAAAGCATACAGTATCTTAAATTTTAAACAATAAAAAATATCATTATTGCACAAAACTAAAGATCTTTCAAAACAATATTAGTACAGCAAGTATTCAATGAAAAAATTCTAAGTCTATTCTATGTTTCCAGTATTAAATGATACATTATCAATAAATTCCTTGGTTAATTGACATTCATATAGGTAATCTCTCTCAGCAGGTGCTTTGCTCCTGTAAAACTTTATAATAAAAAATCGATCATTATCTTAATATGAATTAAGTAAGCACACAATATCTCTACTTCAAATCTATCTATTGTGTATACTCAGTTATAAAACGGGTCCAACTGCAAACAACAGAGACCCTTACCTGCTGTCACATAATGCACCGGTACATAAAAGTACATTATTTCTTCTACTATTTATTCCTAAGAAATTACACTAACTCAGATCTGTTGCTGTATTATGCAATTGCAGCTTGGTAAAGACAGTATCTATGCAACTATCTATTTTTCTATCTAGTTATATACCTATATATCTACCTATATACCTATGTATCTACCTATATACCTATGTATGTATCAATTACTTATTTGAAAGAATGAGTGTTAACTGATGATGCAAAGAATAAATTTTATGACTAAATGTCTAGATTGTGATTTTAAATATTTGCTAATATTATGAGATACATAAATGAAAATCACAAAGTCAAATATATATATGCATATGCAAATTTATAATGAATCTTGTCATTTTTCTTCAGTTTAAAAAAATGTACCTGTAAAGGGTCTTTTAAATGCCTTTATTTAAACTGAATAATACCATATATACTCACTTATGATACAAGTCCACCTGCAAACTGCACAAATCCAGGTCTACCACTGCATAATGACAAACCCAGGTCTACCATTGCATAATGCACAAACCTAGGTCTACCATTGCATAATGACAAACCCCAGGTCTACCATTGCATAATGACAAACCCAGGTCTACCATTGCATAATGCAAAACCCAGGTCTACCATTGCATAATGACAAACCTAGGTCTACCATTGCATAATGACAAACCCATGTCTACCATTGCATAATGCAAAACCCAGGTCTACCATTGCATAATGCAAAACCCAGGTCTACCATTGCATAATGACAAACCCCAGGTCTACCATTGCATAAAGACAAACCCAGGTCTACCATTGCATAAGGCAATGACAGATCTGTATTAATCAAGTTTGTTAGGAGTAACCACTATAATAAAAACAAAGACCCTGATCTGCCCATGCAAGGCAGATCATTGTCTATGTTGTTTGCTCATGAACGTGACTTATAGCTGAATATATATGGTAAATTATTGTATGTTTACAGAATTTGTGTTCCTACACTGTAAGGAATTTAATTATCAGCTACATAGGAATCATTATAGATAAGCATCAAACACAAATAAAATCAAACCCTTTCATTAATTTACTGAAAATATACATAAATGTTTTAAGAAAATTTTGAATCATGAAAATTTAGAATCATGAATCATGATGTCTTATTTAAAAAATGCTATTCTATATTATTTTGATGCTAATTATAAAAATGTAAAAAGCAGTTTGATAAAAAAAATGAAATGACAGAAAATAATCCAATCTGTATGAAATGACTTAAGATAATCCAATCTAAATGAGATGACTTAAGATAATCCAATCTGAATGAGATGACTTAAGATAATCCAATCTGATATAATCTGAATAATAAAATACCAATGAATTTACTAATGTAATATTTTTTTCATAGGATCCCATTTCTTTTGAATGCTGACAGTGCACCAAGTACACTACCTGCAGCTTTCTGCCCAACTGAGGCAAGGTTTCTTGGTCTCTCAGCTGAACTTGAAGAAACAGCAGTCACCAAACCAGATGCTTGTACCTGTGGTTCAGCACTTGCTCCTGTTGCTATAGAAACATCTGATGCCTTTTTGCTACCTAAGTTTGTCAAAGCAATACATGAAGCATCAACTTTAGGAGATTCCATCTTTGGGGTTAATGCCCCTGCCACTCCAGAGGTTGCACCTGCCACTCCTGATGCTAAATATCCATAGAGTGAAAAACTTTTGTTTTTTAACTTATCTAAGAACTTTTCAGCAGTAGTGTCAGCTGTCGGTGTCTTCACAGAAGTTGGCGTCCCAGAAGAACTAGAAGTATGAGATGGGGACACTTTACACGTATCAGTCGAGTTTGTCATTATACTTGAAATTTCACTTCTGCTTGAAGAAAATACAGTCTCTGTGACCAAACATGGAAAACGACATGGATTTGATGGCAAACACTTTGGAAAAATGTCTGTCTGGGTACTAGGTGGAGAAATCAAGTCCCTTTCATTCAAAATGGAAGCTAGTCCTAGAGACATGCTGTATGTCCGAGTGCCATGATCATCATGGATATTACTGGACATTCTTGGTGTAGAAGACATCGAAACAACATCAGTTCTGAAAAAAGTATAATGTTACAGTAATTATTAAAAATATTTAGAAAAATGGTAGGTGACGTTTGTTGTAAAAATGAAAAGAAACTTTCCAATGTTATAATTTCTCAGGAATACATTTCTATACAAGATGTTATTGCATTTTTGAATAATTTTTTTAATTCTGGGGTAAACACAGAATCATCTAGTCTATATCTTTATGTACCTCAGCTCATAATAACAATTTCAAGCCTTATTTTTATTTTCCATTGCTGAAGCAAAATTCTATTGTGATTATTTCAATTATAAAATTCTAAAAGAAAAGGTCACAGAAAAGCCAGAATAAAAAACATGTTGATCCACATTTTTGACTTCAATCATTATTCTATATTATTTATCTTCCTGCTTCGATTGAATATGATATAGTATTTCCCCCCAAAAATCTCTGAAAATGTCACTATGATTAAAATAAGAATGCATCCAAAACTGTGACTTTTGACCAACCAAGGACAGAATAAATAATATGCCTGTTCGTTCCACAATGAGACCAGAATAAACTTGATTTGAGATTTTAAAACACATATGCCCATGTTGCAGATCAAAAAGTCCAGATAAGTTTTATAAAATTCTTGAAAGAAGTTCAACATTGTTACCATGCTTCTTTTTGGACAATGAAAATCTAATTATCTTTTTTTGCAAGACAAATGAGAAAAATATTTCATTCAGAACAGAAAAACAAAAATGAACAAATTAATCTCAAGTAATTAGTATGCTTTCTATGTTTATACACTGATGTTTTCCTCTAGAAACTGGAAGAATGGCTAGTACATAGCTGGAGATAGCTTCAACAAGTTGCACGTACAATTCAAACCGTCCAGAAAATTGAAAGAACTATATTTCACAATTCATTAGGAAGCTGACATTGATATAAACAGATACATAAAAAACTACATTACTTGCCTTTAATAAAAGAATCTCAATCATAAAAACTGGAAGAATATATCAATCATCCATATTAAAAGTGAAAACCTTTAAAGTGAAGGTTGCCATCTCAAAAGTTTGTGGTTAAAATTCAAAATACTATTCAACATTTCAGCCATGTGCTCTTTTGATTTTAAATGTTTTTAATACGTTTTAATGAAAAAAACGTAAAACAATAGTCCTTCAAAGGGACTGACATATATAACAGGCAGAAAGGAATTTCCAGGGATTTAAGACCATTTTTGATATTGTTTATTGATTTTTAAATTAGCTCCTTTGGTTAACTTACTGTATATCAGTTTGGCACAGGATAAATAAGACGCATCATAAAAGGTCTTATGATGGAAACAATGCAATACAAATTTCCAGTTTGGAAGATGGATCACATGGTGTCCATATTCAATATCAGACTGGCACTATTTTTATTTAGTACCAACTAGACTGGGACCATTTCTATTTAGTACCAACTAGACTGGCACTATTTCTATTTAGTTCCAACTAGACTGACACCATTTCTATTTAGTTCCAACTAGACTGGCACCATTTCTATTTATTACCATTTAGATTGGCACCATTTCTTTTTATTACCAACTAGACATAATAAGAAGTGAATGCACAATGTTGATATGACCAGGTATCCAGAAGTAGTGAAAATGGTATTTTCATGACAGCCATTGTGGCAGTCACATTAAAAGCTGGATCAGCACAATTTTCATTTTAGTAAAAACTCCATTCTGATATGATCATTCATTCCGGAGAAATATTGTCAATAAAATTATTTTGATGACCACTGATGCAGACAAACTGAATGGATGAATGGCACCATTAGGACCAATTAGACAGCCTTGAATTTTGGATCCTGATGTTAGGGGACACTGTTTCCCTTACCTTCCAAATTTGTGTGATGACATTTTAAAGCGACAATGGAAACATTAGTGTTATGCCATATAACAGGCATATTTTACAGATGTAAATTTTAGTGAAATTCTATAAAAATAATTGATTTTAATAATATTGGCATGTTAAATTTCAAGAACTGCTTTGTGAGTCTACACGTCATAATATTTAAGATGATTAATTTTGACACAATTTATTTTTGCAGTCTTTAATACTGCTAAATAATTACAACTTCACCACCACTAATAATTCCCGCATTACACTTCTACTTTAGTGTATGTATGTATGTATGTATGTATGTATGTATGTATGTATGTATGTATGTATGTAAGTATGTATGTATGTATGTATGTATGTATGTATGTATGTATGTATGTATGTATGTATGTATGTATGTATGTATGTATGTATGTATGTATGTGTTTTTATGTAAGTACATGTATGTATGTGTGTGCATGCATGTGTGTGTATGTATGTGTACATGCATGTGTGTGCATGTATGTATGTATGTATGTATGTATGTATGTATGTATGTATGCATGCATGCATGCATGCATGTATGTATGTATGTATGTATGTATGTATGTATGTATGTATGTATGTATGTATGTATGTATGTATGTATGTATGTATGTACTCTTATACACTTCTCTTCATGCATACTGTATATAGGAATACATGTATATATATTCAAACACCATATAACTTTGTTCATGATAAATTATATATCCTACTCAGATATAAAGTGTATAATCTGAACATGAATAAGTTAATAAAATACAGCATAAGTAAGACATGCAATGAATGCTTTTTTTCATGTGACCTGTTAAAATCCTAAGCCTGGATATAAGCACAGCTCTCAACTATACAAGTGGTCTTTTCATGAGACATGTTAAAGTCCTTAGACTGGATATATGCATAGCTCTCAATTACATAAGCAAACTTTTCATGAGACATGTTAAAGTCCTTAGACTGGATATATGCATAGCTCTCAATTACATAAGCACACTTTTCATGAGACATGTTAAATGTTAAAGTCCTAAAACTGGATATATGTATATTGACCAACTACACAAGCACTCTTTTAACGAGACATGTTCAAGTCCTTAGAGTGGATACTCAACTATATGGCATATCAAAGTACTGGAAGCACATCAGCAATAAGGTCTTGTTCAAGTTACAGGAAATGGTTGACTGCTTTGTTTAAAACCCTGGTGTATGTTTTCAGTGCTATAGCTTATGTTCAAAATAAATTTGCATAATTATATTACTTAAAAGTGTATATCACATTAATCTTGAACGATTGAGCAAATCTGCTCTGCTTTTCTGTATGATGCACTTAGAAATGGAAAAAATTACCCTTAAGTAAAATCATCAAATAAAGATTTTGACCATCTATGTTCCAGCCACAACTGTAGTTTTTGTAACATTAATCTGCTCATATGTAAAACGGGACCAGCAAATTCCTATGGACCACGTATTCACTCATAGGGGATGAACAAGTACTATTGAACTATGCATTCACTCATAGGTGACCAGCAAGTGCTAATGGACTATGCATTAACTCAGGGGGTGAACAAGTACAACTGGACTATGTATTAACCCCCAGGGGATCAGAAAGACTTACTGGACTATGTATTAACTCATAGGGAATGAACAAGTACTGTTGGACCATGTATTAATTACTTAAAAGGAGCCAGTAATTTTGGGACTAAGTATTAATTCACAGGGGACCAGCAAGAGCTACTGGACTATGAATTAACATATAGGATCCTGCAAGTGCTATTGAACTATGCATTAATATCTTGTAGAGGACCAGCAAGTGTCTTTCAACTATCTAGTAATAATTTGTAGGGGACCAGCAATTGTTGGTTTATGTATTAACTCACAGGGGATATCATATGCTATTGAACTATGTATTAACTCATCATTCTACGGTATACTGAGTTCAAAAGCTTGACAATGGATGGTGAATCATGCAAGTACTCTTGTTTTGTGGGTAACAGAGACTGCCACTGCCAAATGTGAAAACTGAAAAATCTAAGACACCATCACTTCACCCCTATTAAACATGGAATGTTTCAGAGACAGCCTAAGATTAATCACAAATGTTGTTCATTCACAATTAAAACAACAAGTGAATTTTACAAATATGAATAATCTATAATACAAGCTTTTCTAACAAGTGACTGCTATATGGGAAATAATTGCAAGATTGACTAAAAGGACTGAACTAAATACAGATCCTTCCTACAACTGGAAGTATTCCTCAATGCAACTTGTTTATTGTAGTTGGGTTTGGAAACAGACTACAACATACAAGTACAATGTCCATGCAAAAAACCATATTGTTTTGAATTGACAAAGGGGAAACACCCAGTTAACCCTAAATGTCCACCTGGTAGTAATAATCAAGGTCATGAAAATAATCTTGGGCATCAGTTGCACAGAGTATACATCTTTTCTTCGGCATATTATCAGGATAAATCTTTTCATCACAGTTTTGATACATGCAGAATTTTCAAATGCAAACTTTACAACTTTTTGAGATCCCCAAAAATGCATGTCATAATATGTTAAAAAAGTTGAATAAATTAAAAATGTTTTTAAATACCATTTGTTGCAATAGTAATATCCAATGTCAATAAGATTTTGATGTCCAAAACAAAATTTGGTGAACAGAGCATGAGAGAGGATGAGGAAGAGAGTGAGATAATTTAGTAAATGAGATAATTTTTCCATCTGGCTCACAAAGTAAAATGGAACATGGTGTGAGGCTGGATAATGACTGATAAGAAGCACTACAAACTCACGCTATAGAACTAATGTGATTCTATCTGGCTATATACAACAAAAAAAAAATGGGGTGTATACAGAAAACCAAACCACAATCTAACTACCCTTGGTTCATGCAAAAAAGTAAAAGCAAAGCACTGTTGTATAAAAGTTCTGAAGAATGCAATGTCTCGACTGCTTATATGTAATTTTAAAAATTAATCATAACCTAAAAAAGTATGTTAATGCAACCCATTTCTGCAAGTTGTAAGAACTGTCCCCATTAAATTTCATGAATATTTGCAAAAGTCTCAGAAAAATCAAGCTCAACGCAAAATCTTCATATTTATGCACACTGCATATACTTGCTTACAAGTCGAGTCCAACTGCAAAATACACAGACCCAGACCTGCCATCATATAATGCACTGACAGATCCGAGTCTATGCAGCTTGTTAGAAGTACTCAGTAGAATTAACAACATACACCCTGATCTGCCATGGCAGATCAGTGTGTATGTTGATTGGAGACAGACTTGCATACGAGTACACAAGGTACATAACAGATTCAACAATGACTCCACTGGACAAATGATACTGATGTCTCCCTTATCGCTTGTGGGCAATGAAATGGCCATGCTTATACTAAAAAACTAAATGAAACTTACTCTTCACTTTGAAGAGTTTCGGCGGAAGAATCTTCATCGTCACTGCTATACCAAAAATCAGACAAATCATACAGAATGCCTATGGATAATGGAGTTCATGCACATGCTCAAATCATTCTATTACATGTATTGTCTAATGTGCAGTTTCTAAGAAACAAACTTTGATATTACTCTGCAACTACAGCACCACCTCATTGTAATGCCCATCACTGTAACACAATTTCTATTCTAAGGCATACATGGCCATGGATCATGTTTGAATTATTTAGTAGTAGAACCATTACTATATATATATTCACCTAGGAGTCAAGTCAAACTTCAAATAACAATGATCCTGATAATGTGCCTGCAGATCAGGGTCTATGTTGTTTATTCTACTGATAACTCCTAACAAAATGCACAGACTGGATTTGCCAGCACATTATGCAAAGACAGATCTGAGACTTGGTAGTCTGCTGTTTGACTTGTCTAAAACAAATATATATGGTAGTACTTGTCTGTATATGACATTTTTAATACTTGTATATTTTACAAGGTGTTGTAACTATATGCCAGTACTATATAGCTCCCATGTACAGTGTTATAATGAGGGTGTAATGAATGAATTATTTACTTCTTAACAAGGTGGTCTCACTATCAGTAATATGGTCCCCTTCATGAATGCCACCACACCTGCCCCATGGCCAGAATCGCCCATCTAAGAGTTTGCATTCAAAAGGATCCCTCAGGATCAGCCTCATTTGCCTATGATTGAAAGGCCCTTATGCTAGAATGCAACATGCTTGCTGTCAAATTTGGTTAAAGTTCTTACACTGCTTTTGAGATAATGCTATTTAAAGAGTTGTTCTATTTACAGATCATATCTGATGGTTGATCTTCGATATCAGTATGCCTTTAATCTGTCCAATAATGCACTTTGCCAAATCTAGTCAAATTCTGTTTAGTATCTCATCAGGAAGAAGTCAAAAGGTCATATGTTTGTAGTAACAAAAGAGTTAATTTTGATACCATTTAAGCATCTTTTGTTCCAATGTGCAAAGCTTTCAGCAGTGTGGTTATTTATTACATTTGTTAAACTTATGATCAATGGTTTGTTTTCAGTTTGAGAAACTGTTTAAATTGTGTTTATTTATAGAGCTGTTGGCAGAATGGCATAACTGACTAAAAACAAATACTGAACATTACACATGTCAGGGTTCATTCTGTCAAATATGGTCAATTCTGTGCAGCAGTTTTTGAGAAGTCACATATGCATGTTTCTATTTTTAGTAACAAGAGCCATTTCTAATGTCATGAAAATTTAAAAGCTTTTATGCCTGAACGATTTCAGTCAAATTGTTCAACTTCCGTTTACATATTTTTTATTAGTCATCATTTACAAAAAATTAGTAATGAATGATGCATTATTTGTAAACTTTCTGAAAGACCTTTAATTCAAAAGTGTATTCTGTTAAAATCAGTTAATTTTTTTTAGTGGTTTTTAGGAAGTCATCTGAAACTTTTTCTTTTTTTGTTTATAAAGTAAAATGGTGGCCATATTTATCTGATGGCAAATTGATAGCATCTGTATAAAATTGAAAATTAAAATATTTGTGAAGTCTGTTCATTGCTTACTCAGAGGAATTTCTTTGTTTTGTTTCTAACTTTTGTAATCGGCCATATCTGATGGCTGATCAGCATCATTTCCTTGAGCTACAACTTAAAACATATGGTAATCTGAAAACATCCTTGAAAAGAAAGCTACAACTTAAAACATATGGTAATCTGAAAACATCCATGAAAAGAAAGCTACAACTTAAAACATATGGTAATCTGAAAACATCCATGAAAAGAAAATAAGAGTTTTACAGATGCAAAAAAAGTACAGCTACAAAACATAATTTACAAACAGAATGTAAATAATACTAGATTTTTATTTGTAAGACAAATATGCCCCCACTGCCAAAAAAAGATTGTCCAAAAATTTTGAAACTTTTGAAAAGTGCTACAATGGCATGAAATCTATTCAGGACATTTTACATATGCATACAAACATGCCTTCCAAATTACATTTGTCTATCTATAGTGCTAAGGGGCTTTTTGTCACCCAAATACCACAGTATGACACAAACATGTAAAGAATTTATAAATTTGTATAATGGCCTGAAAATATAAACAGATCATTCACATCCAGATACCAAGATGATAACAAAATTCACTAATCTACATAACACATGCATAATCTTAAAAACATGCTTATTTTTATGGACAGACACATAAAAAGATCATTTTAAAGAAACACCAATTAAGACAATTAAGTTACCTTGCTCTCTCTGAGGGATGCTTTACAGTTGAGTTGGTATATGTATAAATACTTGGAGACTCTGGAAATTTTCTAAGTGCATAGTCAGAATAATCATCTGTTAAAAGATAAAAATAACATTTGTATAAAAATTTCTCTACAGCTACAGTGGTACTTCAAAACATTTAAAATAATTAGCCCTTAATTATTCTTTTTTTAATATTATTTCAAGTTTTCAAGATTGTTGGTTTTAGCTGTAAGTAATTAGAGTAATACAGGCTCCCCACAATTGGAACTCCTATGAGGGACTTCTACCTAACTCTATCTTGGATATATTGGATAATATTGCTTAACATGAGGCAAATCGATGGAAAATGGCTGACAACTCAGTCACATGGCAAAGACAAAGTAAGCAATAACAAATCATGTCAGAAACATTATGACAACTATTCTGCATAAATTCAATAAATTAGCTCTCTAATGATTTTGCAAAATATAAAAACTTGGAAATGTCTGATTAGGTGAAGTTTCTTCACCCTGCATAACTGTTACGCTGCTGTAATACAGTGGGTGGCCCTGACTGGCAAAGTGGTCTAAAGTGCTCACCCTTACTGATCACTGCCATCTAATTTCTGTCGATGTTTGTTCAAGTCTTAGGCGTGACCAATGTGGTTATGTGAGAAAGCTTTTCAGTGAGTTGGTGATTTTTACCAGGGTTTTTCTCAGATTCTTCCTTCAATAGCAATAATGGCCACCATGCATAGCACATTGTGTTCCAAAAAAAATCACTTTAAAACCACAACAACAATAACTTTAACATAGTGTTACATGAAATGTGTGTAACTTTTTCAGTCCCTTTACTTCATGAAACAGCTGCATGGGAAAGTTATCACTGGGTGTCATTTCATTGTTTTGCATAATTCAATCACACTGCTGTATGAGTGCAAGGTGACATGTCACTATCACATTTCACTGTTTTGTGCAACAAAGTGGCACCATGGCAGGAAAGAGATAAATAATATGTCATAGATTGATAATTTACTGCCTTGTGTAGCTCAATGACAGTATTGTAAGGAAGTGTTAGGTGACATGTTACTATGACATTTCATTGCCTTAACACTGCTATAAGAGTTAGTATTGTACCAGAGTGTGAAATATTTTTTTTATTAGATGATATACTAATATATTTCTGTTTATGTTATGTAACAATACCATCTTCCTCCAGGTCACTAATAGAGTAGACCTCTTCTTCTAGATCCAACTTTCTCTCGCCTTTAATTTGGACACCAGGTCGCTCCTCAAAAATCCTACCAATGTGTGGTGTTGCTAGCTGCTGCCACTGACGTAATGTTACTGAACCTGGAATGGGTTTCATAACACTTAATTTGCATTTCTCAATCACTTATGTCTCTGGCATAGGAAATCTGCACAAACATGGCAAAATTTACATGCTTTCCCTTCACCCACCCACCCCCAACCATCGTTGGTGCAAAAGACATAACTGTATCATTGACTCCGAAATTAGCTTCTAATGTGATATTTTACTGTATGGCGAAGCTATACCCATGCTTCCCCTTCACCCACCCAAGCTCATTCCCCCAACCATTGATGGTGCAGAAGACATAACTGTATCATAGACTCTGAAATTAGTTTCTAATGTGATAGTTTACTGTATGGGGAAGCAAAATGTGGCCAATTTACATGCCTATTCATATGATTTAAAATGTTAGTTTATCTCTGAGATAGAAGTTATTTGAAAATTTCATAACAAGTCACCAAATTTTTCTCTGAAAAATGCTGACAATGTATAATTATTAATTGTATCAAATGTTGGATGCACTATAAAACTTTAAATTTCAAATTTTATTTCTGTACAACTTTTGTCATTACTGAGTATAAAGTGTTTTTTCCTTTATTAATCCTCTTTTCTGAAATTTTTTTAGTTTTCTTTGAAATAAGTTTTATTAAGTGCCGAAATAATTCATTTTACGATTCTGTTATGAAATATTGTCTCTTTATTGAGCAAGAAATCTCAAAAATCTGTCATAGTAGTGAATGTTGGCAACTTCAAAGCAATTCTCACAATAGCACACTGACTGAATTTTCAATTGCCAAATATATTGCTTTTAATTATTGCTAGCCCATGAATTAGAATTTCCAATAAAAATAATTTTTACAATTTACTAGAGTGAAATACTTTTTAACTGTGGTCAACAGATATTAATAACTTTATGACCAAGAAATCTGATCTTCCAATCTGTAACTAATTTGGTCTGATAGTAAGTATGGCCACCTATCAAGTAAAAGTAACAGGATCAAATACAACATGCATATTTGTTTCTTCAATTATATTTATTGTCCTTTACTTTGAATTTGGAATGAGAATTATGCTACTAAAAATATTTTCTGTGCAGGTATACACAAGACAATGCAGAGCATCAACAGTAATTGACATTAAAGCACAATACTGTAAGAAATCTGATACTTCAATCTGCTACATATTGGAATTGTGATTGCCAATGGCATTTCTAGTAATCACTAACACCAACACAGTATTTAAAATCAATTGCCCTCTGCAAACTGTGAATGCCACAAGCATTTCTGCTATTATCACTAATGCCAACACAGTATTTAAAATGAATTGCCCTCTACAAACTGTGAATGCCACAAGCATTTCTGCTATTATCACTAATGCCAACACAGTATTTAAAATAAATTGCCCTCTACAAACTGTGAATGCCACAAGCATTTCTGCTATTATCACTAATGCCAACACAGTATTTAAAAAATGAATTGCCCTCTGCAAACTGTGAATGCCATTGGTATTTTTACTGATCACTATTGCCAACACTGTATTTAAAATGAATTGCCTTTGTTCAATTCTGACTGCCACTGGCATTTATAGCAATCATTAATGCCAACAGTACTGAAAATGCAATGAAGTATTTGTGTGCATTATATTTAAAACAAATACATTATAGTTCTTTATACATACATACATACCTCCATGATGTCATCAACTAGACAGAAGCTTTTATATAATGAAAAACAATTAAAAGATGCTAAAATTTAATAAATGATATCACTGCACATACAAAAATAAATGTTTAATTACAGCTGATAACTATGGGATACATAGTGTTAGACTGACAGGGCTGAATTCAATGTTTGTGTTAGCAACTGTTTATCTTCAGTCAGTGGATAGTTCAATATATATTGAATTCTTGTATGCAATTGTTTTTCAATTACAGTGCTGAATTCAATGTATTGGGAGTTAATGTTGGCAATTGTTTATCAATAGACACAGAGTAAAATTCAATGTATTGGGAGTTAATGTAGGCATTTGTTTATCAACAATCACAGTGTTGAATTTGGTGTATAGGGAAGGGAGTTAATGTAGGCATTTGTTCCACAGTGCTAAAATCAATGAATAGGGAGTTAATGTAGTCATTTGTTCAGGTGTTGAATTCAATGCATAGAGAGTTAATGTAGGCATTTGTTCAGGTGTTGAATTCAATGCATAGAGAGTTAATGTAGGCATTTATTCAGGAGCTGAATTCAATGCATAGAGAGTTAATGAAGTCATTTGTTCAGGTGCTGTATTCAATGCATAGAGAGTTGATGAAGTCATTTGTTCAGGTGTTGAATTCAATGCATAGAGAGTTAATGAAGTCATTTGTTCAGGTGTTGAATTCAATGCATAGAGAGTTAATGAAGTCATTTGTTCAGGTGTTGAATTCAATGCATAGAGAGTTAATGTAGGCATTTGTTCAGGTGTTGAATTCAATGCATAGAGAGTTAATGTAGGCATTTGTTCAGGTGTTGAATTCAGTGCATAGAGAGTTAATGTAGTCATTTGTTCAGGTGCTGAATTCAATGCATAGAGAGTTAATGTAGGCATTTATTCAGGTGCTGAATTCAATGCATAGAGAGTTAATGTAGGCGTTTATTCAGGAGCTGAATTCAATGCATAGAGAGTTAATGAAGTCATTTGTTCAGGTGCTGAATTCAATGCATAGAGAGTTAATGAAGTCATTTGTTCAGGTGTTGAATTCAATGCATAGAGAGTTAATGAAGTCATTTTTTCAGGTGTTGAATTCAATGCATAGAGAGTTAATGAAGTCATTTGTTCAGGTGTTGAATTCAATGCATAGAGAGTTAATGTAGGCATTTATTCAGGTGCTGAATTCAATGCATAGAGAGTTAATGTAGTCATTTGTTCAGGTGCTCAATTCAATGCATAGAGAGCTAATGTAGGCAATTGTTCCACAGTGCTGAATTCAATGCATAGAGAGTTAATGAAGTCATTTGTTCAGGTGTTGAATTCAATGCATAGAGAGTTAATGTAGTCATTTTTTCAGGTGTTGAATTCAATGCATAGAGAGTTAATGTAGTCATTTGTTCAGGTGTTGAATTCAATGCATAGAGAGTTAATGTAGGCATTTGTTCAGGTGTTGAATTCAATGCATAGAGAGTTAATGTAGTCATTTATTCAGGTGTTGAATTCAATGCATAGAGAGTTAATGTAGTCATTTGTTCAGGTGCTGAATTCAATGCATAGAGAGTTAATGTAGTCATTTATTCAGGTGTTGAATTCAATGCATAGAGAGTTAATGTAGGCATTTATTCAGGTGCTGAATTCAATGCATAGGGAGTTAATGTAGTCATTTATTCAGGTGTTGAATTCAATGCATAGAGAGTTAATGTAGTCATTTATTCAGGTGCTGAATTCAATGCATAGGGAGTTAATGTAGTATTTATTCAGGTGTTGAATTCAATGCATAGAGAGTTAATGTAGGCATTTATTCAGGTGCTGAATTCAATGCATAGAGAGTTAATGTAGTCATTTGTTCAGGTGCTGAATTCAATGCATAGAGAGTTAATGTAGGCATTTGTTCAGGTGTTGAATTCAATGCATAGAGAGTTAATGTAGGCATTTATTCAGGTGCTGAATTCAATGCATAGGGAGTTAATGTAGTCATTTATTCAGGTGTTGAATTCAATGCATAGAGAGTTAATGTAGTCATTTATTCAAGTGCTGAATTCAATGCATAGAGAGTTAATATAGTCATTTGTTCAGGTGCTGAATTCAATGCATAGAGAGTTAATGTAGTCATTTGTTCAGGTGTTGAATTCAATGCATAGAGAGTTAATGTAGTCATTTGTTCAGGTGTTGAATTCAATGCATAGAGAGTTAATGTAGGCATTTATTCAGGTGTTGAATTCAATGCATAGGGAGTTAATGTAGTCATTTATTCAGGCGTTGAATTCAATGCATAGAGAGTTAATGTAGGCATTTGTTCCACAGTGATGAATTCAATGCATAGAGAGTTAATGTAGGCATTTGTTCAGGTGTTGAATTCAATGCATAGAGAGTTAATGTAGTCATTTATTCAAGTGCTGAATTCAATGCATAGAGAGTTAATATAGTCATTTGTTCAGGTGCTGAATTCAATGCATAGGGAGTTAATGTAGTCATTTGTTCAGGTGTTGAATTCAATGCATAGAGAGTTAATGTAGTCATTTATTCAGGTGTTGAATTCAATGCATAGAGAGTTAATATAGTCATTTGTTCAGGTGTTGAATTCAATGCATAGGGAGTTAATGTAGTCATTTATTCAGGTGTTGAATTCAATGCATAGGGAGTTAATGTAGTCATTTATTCAGGTGCTGAATTCAATGCATAGAGAGTTAATGTAGGCATTTATTCAGGTGCTGAATTCAATGTATAGGGAGTTAATGTAGTCATTTATTCAGGTGTTAAATTCAATGCATAGGGAGTTAATGTAGTCATTTATTCAGGTGCTGAATTCAATGCATAGAGAGTTAATGTAGGCATTTATTCAGGTGCTGAATTCAATGTATAGGGAGTTAATGTAGTCATTTATTCAGGTGTTGAATTCAATGCATAGAGAGTTAATGTAGGCATTTATTCAGGTGCTGAATTCAATGCATAGGGAATTAATGTAGTCATTTATTCAGGTGTTGAATTCAATGCATAGAGAGTTAATGTAGTCATTTATTCAGGTGCTGAATTCAATGCATAGAGAGTTAATGTAGTCATTTGTTCAGGTGCTGAATTCAATGCATAGAGAGTTAATGTAGGCATTTATTCAGGTGTTGAATTCAATGCATAGAGAGTTAATGTAGTCATTTGTTCAGGTGTTGAATTCAATGCATAGAGAGTTAATGTAGGCATTTGTTCAGGTGTTGAATTCAATGCATAGAGAGTTAATGTAGGCATTTGTTCCACAGTGATGAATTCAATGTATTGGGAGTTAATGTAGGCAACTGTTTATCAATAGCAAAGAAGCTGAATTCATTATAATGGAATTTAAGATGTGCAACTTTTTTTCAATAGCCTGTGTTGAATTTAATGTATAGGGAATTAATGTGTGCAATTGTTTATCATTGGGTAACAATTCAGATCAGCCTAACTCTTGATAACTAGTGAGGCAGTGAATATTAGCAACAATGAAACTATAGTCCAAAGCTTACACATCCAACAGTCGGAACAGAGACAAACAATCCCCTACCACCTAAACAGTCTTTTGAAGACAGGTGGTTGCTTAGTAGGATTCATCTGTATAATTATTTTACTGATAGTACCTTTCTGATGTTCTATATGCAATTTTGTTTAAAGATATACTGTCAGTCTAATTTTGGTGTGTGCTTCATCCAGGTAATCTTAAAGGCAATTTTGTACTTAGGGTTGTGTCTAAAGTGTAATATTTTTAAAATAAATATTACCTTCTAATGGTTTTATAATCTGAAGTTTCTCTGGCATTTTGTAGTGATGTCCACTACTGCCAGTCATTGAAAAATATGACCATCCACTTCCACCAGATATCATACTGTCTGGGGTCTTGCATCGGCCATGGGTCTCTTCACTATCGCATCTGCAAAAAGAAAGTTCTGTTACCACTATTCACTGACAAACAACAGTACGAGGCCAATTTATGTGTCAAGATAAAATTACCTGCAATGTCTGATAACAACTTCTCCATGGCAACAGAAAATCATGACATTTCCAAAACCTTTAACCTTGTACAACCAAAAGTTTGACAAATTGCTCTCTGTAATGTTGATTCTGGATCTCAATGGTCTTTTGTCTCTACAGTCCTATCTTTTTTCCCCTTTAATGTAGTTGATAATAACAAACAATCAGAATGGCAATCCAATGAGGCAAATATAATCCAATGGTCAGCAAAAAATCTTGATAAATAATTCAAATCAGATAAATGGATTCTTCAAGTGCCATGTTTTGCATTCTGCCCCATTAATCACTGGCATGACAAAAACAACACTTCATGCCAAATAGGAGAAAATTGATTGACATATTTAATACAGTGTCTTGCATTCTGCCACATTAATTACTGGCATGACAAAAACAACACTTCATGCCAAGTAGGAGAAAATTGATTGACCTATTTAATAGTGTCTTGCATCCTGCCACATTAATTACTGGCATGGAAACAACACATTTCAGGTGAGGTATTAAGTGATGCAAATAGGAAACAATGCACAGTCCTGTCAATTGCAATATTAGGCCTTAAGTCACATTAATTACAGGCATGTCAAAAACCACCTTTCATGCCAAATGTCAAATGGATCAGATTTATCTTTGTATTCTTCACATCTACTTCAATGTAATAGTATTATAGTTATGATTAGTAAATGGCTGGGTGTCACCCCACAGCTCTTGTACATATTGTTGTGAGAAGGCACTTCATTGACATCAATGAAAGGACACAATATATATATATATAATGTCTAACATTTAAAAAAGTAATAATGTATTATACAGATGTTTTTAATTAACGGTTCATATTTTCTTTGCCAAAAATTGATGAGGAAACTTATTTACATTTGCTGCTTGGTATGAGAGGGCTTGACAATTTTATACACTGTATCATGAGTTAAGCAGATTTCAGAAAGCCCATGTGTATGCAGCTATTGCTTCCTGGTCAGATTTCAGAAAGCCCATGTGTATGCAGCTATTGCTTCCTGGTCAGATTTCAGAAAGCCCATGTGTATGCAGCTATTGCTTCCTGGTCAGATTTCAGAAAGCCCATGTGTATGCAGCTATTGCTTCCTGGTCAGATTTCAGAAAGCCCATGTGTATGCAGCTATTGCTTCCTGATCAGATTTCAGAAAGCCCATGTGTATGCAGCTATTGCTTCCTGGTCAGATTTCAGAAAGCCCATGTGTATGCAGCTATTGCTTCCTGGTCAGATTTCAGAAAGCCCATGTGTATGCAGCTATTGCTTCCTGGTCAGATTTCAGAAAGCCCATGTGTATGCAGCTATTGCTTCCTGGTCAGATTTCAGAAAGCCCATGTGTATGCAGCTATTGCTTCCTGGTCAGATTTCAGAAAGCCCATGTGTATGCAGCTATTGCTTCCTGGTCAGATTTCAGAAAGCCCATATGTATTCAGCTATTGCTTCTTGGTCAGATTTCAGAAAGCCCATGTGTATGCAGCTATTGCTTCCTGGTCAGATTTCAGAAAGCCCATGTATATGCAGCTATTGCTTCCTGGTCAGATTTCAGAAAGCCCATATGTATTCAGCTATTGCTTCCTGGTCAGATTTCAGAAAGCCCATGTGTATGCAGCTATTGCTTCTTGGTCCAAAGAATTCAAGGATTAGTTATATTTAATCAAGCAACAAAACTTACAAAAAATACAGGTAATCATTGGGCACCAGTGGCACATAGCACAACTATTTTCATATCTTGTGGTCAAAACATGGATTCAAAGTCCAATATTACTGACCTCCTCACATCCCAATAAACATGTTATACATAAAATGTCAATGGACATAGTATGGTTCTCAGGACAGGTGTTTGCTTGTTGAAGCCTGGTTGCACAAAGCTAAAATCAGACTGCCTGACACAATATTCCTTCAACCCCACCCCCTTAATTAAGAAGTCTTTTAGAGAAAACCTCATGCCTATAAAACCATTTACTAATAAGAAGTGGCAAAAAGATTAACAAGATGGCCATCATGGCAGCCATTGTGAAGGTCATATTAATACCATTTCCATTAATGACCAACTACATATAAATCCTTTAGTGAAAACCATATGACCCCATTACTAACCATTTAGAAGAAGTAGGGTAACAAGATTTTGAAGACAATCACCATGATTAATCAAATGGATTCATGAATTTAAACCTCATGACTCCATTACTAATCATTTGGAAGAGGTAGCTGTAACAAGATGTTTAAGACAGTCATCATGGTTAATCAATTGGAGATCTGAATTGAAACCCCATTACACCATTACACCATAACTAACCATTTGGAAGAAGCAGAGGTAACAAGATTTTGAAGACAGTCACCGCGGTTAATTAATGGGAAATCTGAATTTAAACCCTATGACACCATTACTAACCAGTTTGAAGAAGTAGAGGTAACAAGATTTTGAAGACAGTTAACTATGTTTAATCAATTGGAAATCTGAATTTAAACCCCATGACACCATTACTAACCAGTTTGAAGAAGTAGAGGTAACAAGATTTTGAAGACAGTTAACTATGTTTAATCAATTGGAAATCTGAATTTAAACCCCATGACACCATAACTAACCAGTTTGAAGAAGTAGAGGTAACAAGATTTTGAAGACAGTTAACTATGTTTAATCAATTGGAAATCTGAATTTAAACCCCATGACACCATTACTAACCAGTTTGAAGAAGTAGAGGTAACAAGATTTTGAAGACAGTTAACTATGTTTAATCAATTGGAAATCTGAATTTAAACCTCATTACACCAGGATGATCTATTTAGGAGGAGCAGCAGTAACAAGATTTCCAAAATAGTTACCATGGCAGTCACACTGGAGGTCAAATCATCACCATTTTCATTAATGATCAAGTCTTTAGGAAGTCGTCTTTAACTATAAACTCCATGTCAGTGGAAAGTAATCAATAAAAAGATTTTCAAGATGAACACCATGCTGGTCATAATGTAGGTCAGATCAGCACCATTTTCATTTCAGGCCAACATAATAGTACAATAAATCTTTTGGCAAAAATCCCATATAGCTATGTTTACCAGAAGAAGGAAAAACAACCCTTAGTAACATGTTGGAGATCAGATCAACACCACAGATATTACAAGTCATTTTGTGAAAATCCGATGATGGACATTTAACAAAAATTTTCTTTTTTTCTTCCTCTGTGTGTAAACCTCATCCCAAGAGAATCATCCACTCTGGAGAAGTGATCGAAAATTCTTTCAAGATGCTGGTTTGGTGACATTTAAGGATGTTCAAGGACACCATTTACATTCAGGATCAGCCAGACTGGATATCAAATCATTCAGTAAAAATCCCTTGTTAATATAACTGTGGACCAGTCAGACTAAATATCAAATCTTTTAGTAAAAATCCCATGTTAATATAACTGTAGACCAGTCAGACTGGATATCAAATCGTTTAGTAAAAATTCCATGTTAATATAACTGTAGACCAGCCAGACTGGATATCAAATCTTTTAGTAAAAATCCCATCTTAATATAATTTTAGATTTTAAAGGTGGCAGTTGTGGTGGCCATATTGGATATCTAAAGGAATGTCTGACAGTCAACATTAACTACAATAAGAATTTTCTTAGTGAAAGTCCATTGTCTGTTCAGAAGGATTATTGATATGATTTTCAAGACGTACATTGTGTGCCGATAATGAATATCAGCACCATTTTTATTTACGACCAACTAGAGCTAATAAGAAGTCTTCTAGTGAAAACCTCATGTTACTGTGGACATCCATTAGGAAACAGAATCAATTAAGATTTCCAAAACTGGCACCATTCTAATTTCAGACTGGCACCATCTGAATCTAGTTCGAACTAGACATTATAAGAAAGCTTTTACTGAAAGCCCCATGTTGAAGATGAGTACTGATAACAAGACTGTTAAAGCGGCTATCCTGGATATCAGATTGGCACCATTTTTGTATAGGACCATATACACGCCCCAAGTCATTTATTGAAAACAACATGTCAATACTGAAGTTATGAAACAAGTTGAATAATAAGTTGAATAATGTCAAGCTTTTATGAGCCAAAAGTTTCATAAATTTAATATTAAACATTACTATTTGAAATTCCTTTTATCCCATAGTTTCTATTTCAGTGGAACTTATTTATGGAAAGAAGAATGAATAATTTCATTCATTCTCACAGACATTGCACCTATGACTTATTGTGCATTGAACATGGACCAAAACAAAGTTAAAACTATTAACATTTAATAGTAGATTAAACTTTTCTTACAACCTGCAAGTCAAAGAACAAGTGTCCTTATTACAAAAACAGAACATTTTGCACAGACAAAATCATTTTTCAACACAAAACATCAGATGCACTGTTGCATTTTTTGATGAAGCAACCCATTAGACCGCAGTAGACGATCCATGTTCATGTTACCTAATGTGTCACTTTCATAGTTAAGCATTACATTGTTGCAATATTAATGTGAAAGGAGGTTTACTGGATGCAGAAATTTCCATATTTTACTGTAATGTATTTGTAACTGGATATTTGTAGTGTTTGACTTGGATCAGCCGACAACAGAATATGTAAACAATTTTAATCTTGAGTCAGAATTACATGTAAATAATAGAGGCCCCGAGTGGCCGAGTGGTCTAAAGGGCTGTCTATTACGGATCACTGCCATCTCACCTCTGTCTGCATGAGTTCTAAGATTCAGCAAAAGTGGATATGTGAGAAAGCTTGCCAGTAGCTTCTCGTGGGTTGGTGGTTCTTTCTGCGGATTTCCCGGTTTCTTCCTCCACCATTAATACTGGCCACCATGTATAGCCTATAGTGTGTTGAAAAATGGCGTTAAGCCCCAGAATAACAACAACAACAACCTGTAAATATGCAGCGGTTGGATAAACTTTCATCAGTTTAGAGACAGGTTTATGACCACATTCACCTGTGAACAGAGGTGAGTTTATTTACTTCTGTACGTTATTATTTAAACCATGCTTGTAGATAGGGTGGATTCCATGCATCAGATATATCACCTCCCTTAACTCCCATCCCACACATGCAATACCCTTAGTTTTGCTTGTTGTTGTTACTGTTTTTCTCTTGTGGTTTTTAGCCATTTTTCATGTTATGTGTTACATGACACAACAAACCCATCGTAGGGGTAAATTAGCTATACTGAAACATTGGAGACCGTTTTCTTCCAATCCCCTTTCATGAGTCAATTTTTAAAAAAAATGGTGACCGAAAATGTTCATGGAAAACAAAAAAAGGGAATACTGCACAATAATTTCATAGGCTTATTTGGACCAATCAGAATTGCACAAAGTAATATGTTCACATGTTATAATATAAAAAATATGAAACTGCTCACATTATGGCAAAGTTTACAGACTATATGATAAACCGATATGACATTCTGGTTATACTGAGATCAAAATCAAGAACGGTTGAGGTATATGTCACATATATGGCCGAAACTTGTAAAAATGTGAAGAAAGCTTGAAGTATGACTTTAATGTTGTCAAAATGTATGCAGACAAGTTCCTGACCTGCATCAATTACAATAAAGGGAATAAAATTTCACAAGAAAATTTGGTTAAAGGAACCAAAGTCTATGAAAGACCCAGGTCTTTCAGATATTTTTAGACTTTTTTTTTAGACTATTCATGAGGAATTTCAAGCAAATTTAGAACTAATCCCAAATTTTCCAATAAACAGACAATGATTTTCTTGGTATATGAACTTACCTTTCCCTCATCTTTTTCTCCATTTCTTTTTGGAAGTCTAGTTCATTTAGCTCGTTGGCTCGGCGCATGGAAAGTCTTCTGAGTGCAGTTTCAAGGTCATTTGAACCTGGAATTCCTGGCCGACCCAAGTGCTGTGTGGACCTGGTAATAAATGCCATATCAAAATTGTTACTATACACATACATATATACATAAATAAAATCTCTATTGAGTTTCAAATTTAAGAATGTACAGGCATTGTTCCGAAGTCAGCTTCTTTGAGTTAATTAACCAGGTGTCCAATTTAACTGTTTTTTTTTTATAAGTTGTCCATCAGTAATTAATTTGTTAACATAACAAAGAATCTACCTGTCACTGATGCCTGCTCTAATGCTGTGAACAATATTTGTGTAACTGAACATTCTTTAAAAGCTACCAATGTAATCTGTATTTAATCAGAAAAATATTAGATGAGAAATAACATTTTGTGTGTGTGAAAATGAGTAACTGTATCCATAAACATGTCTTCTTTCCATCCTTCACAACCTTATATCATTTACACATATTGTCATCTCTGTAAGGAAGAAGAGGAACAAACAAGTACATGCAACAAATATATATTTGAAATAATTTGTATGTGTCATTTGGAATTTTAACATAGCTTTAACAATTTATTAGTCATATTGTAATGATGTTTGCAGTGTGGCAGTTTATAGGGATGTCTAACATTGGGAAATCATGTTGCAGATATGAAGCATGATGTCCCACCCTGTCAGAATCCTGACACCAGGCCGACCAGTCCTAACACTAACCTCTTAATGCTGAGCGCTAAGCGAGGCAGCTGTTAGCACCATTTTTTATAAGTCTTTGCTATGACTTGGCCAGGGTGTGAACCCATGACCTCCTGCAGAAGATGCTCTTAACCATTAGACCATTGATGTATTAAACTGCATTACTGAAACAACTCAGAAAGTGTTAATATATTATAAGTACAGCACCCATAAATTTCTCCAGTGAAACTTTATGTTACTAATTTGGCAATAATAAAAGGTAGGCTAATTGCAATTAATATTAATGAATTCACTAGAATTAACAATGTATGCACCATATGAAACAACAGACTTAATGTATCAATGGAAAAGAAATGTGGATGAAATAAATTTAAATTTAAGTAATTTTTAAATTCATATGGATTGTCTGGAGGACATCTTATCCCATGGTATCAAAAGTAAACATTGGTTTAAACTGTGTATAAGGGTGGCCACACAACTGGTAGGAAGGGAGATAATCTATTAGAGTTGCCTCCCTGTGCCTATTTACTAGATAGACGGAAATGAATGCCTTTTTCCAGGAAGAATGGATTCAGAGGTAGCAAGAAAGTTATCCAAATGTAAAGTTATCAGGCAATATATTTGATGGAGAAATCAAGACAGTTTTTTCGCCACAGTCAAGCTGACATGCACTGACTTACTCCATCATGAGACTAATCACTAATTCATGACGCAAGGTTAAAATCCCTTGATAACCAAATGACATTTTTTCTTGTACTAAATACAAAATTATACTTTATGCCAAGTGCATGGAACAAGACCAAGTAACTGAGAATACTATTTTTTTCATGATGACTATCACATAAATAAGAAATATCATCTATTATTTATTTTTGGATCATAATATGATTTTTAAAATTTGATTATAAACCCTAAAAAAATCAAGCACACCCATATAGGGAATCCATATCTGTATTATACCCATCACTGTGATAAGCCTAAAAAAATCAACCATACCCATATAGGGAATCCAGATCTGCATTGTACCCATCACTGTGCACTGACTCTTCTCCGCCGTCAGACAAGTACATGGAACTTCGCACTGATGTTGTCTGTGACCCAAGGTCATCCAGTCCCAGCATGCTCTGATTCGATGATCCGGGCACTTGTAAGCTGCTAACTCCTGGTGAAACACTGTGCATAGCCTTTTTGGCAGCTCTTGCGGTTTCAAATACCTTCCAGTTACGTCTTCTGTGAAATAGTAAAAAAAATTAACTTTTGCTTCCCAAATAATCTAACATGAAAATGGCATCTAAAAGTATATGAATATAAATAGATGTGAAAAAAATGGATAATCTTATTTTGTTCTAATTACTATTACATAAATATTAAATTAAACCTGAAATTAGGTCCAATAATTTTTTAATTACAGCCCAGATAAGGTTTTATAGCAGTGCCATTGAACTCCCTGATAGTATGTCATAATGACCCAGTTTAGGTCCGTCACTCCAATTTAAGATGCCCCAAATCCTCTTTCTGATCCATCTGTTTGTCTCATTTCAGTATTTTCAAGACCAGATTTGCAATGAGCATGCATCTTGGAATGGAGCTGTGATGTGCACTATAGAAGAATCTTATCAACAGTTAACTACTCTCAATTGGGATGTCAAAAGAAACTAGGTCACTATGGGTGACTCCTATAAACAGTTCACCACTCTCACTGGAGTTGTCAAAACAAGCTAGGTCACTATCAGTGAATCTTATTAACATCATACTACTCTATTGGGGTTCTTAAAACAAACTAGGTCACTGGATGAATCCAATGATCAGCTAAAAATTATCATCACAGTTGTGAAAACCAACCGAGTCACCATGTGTGACTCCTATTAGCAGCTCACCTTCTCATTGCAGTTGTTAAAATGAACTAGGTCGCACACCAGATGCAAGTCTTATTACTGAACACATCACTACTCTAACTAGGGTCATTAAATGTTGATGGACTGCTTATCATTACATAATTTTACAAAATTTAGAAACAAAATTTTGACACAAAATCTTCATGCAGAACCAATGATAACATCACTAATGCACACAAAAAATATCTTTACCTTTCCATCTATTAAATACAAGCTAAGATTAAAATCTGAGTTATGTCCTTCCCAAAGATAGCCTCACTTTTTTAAGGCGAAAAGGCCAAAACATATAAATACAGAAAATGTTTATTTTTAGAAATACAAACTATTCTTAGTGCAGACAGCATACAATAGGCTTGAGAGACAAATCCCTCCATGCTAATCACCGAATCCCTCCATGATAATCTTGCATGTGCCTGAAAATCTGGGTGATTTATCTTACCTTCTCTCCCTGGTTGAGTAACTACCATTTTCCTCTGCTTCACTCCTGAGAGAGGACTCCAACTCTGATGCCAGGGAGTCCGATGGTACATGGAGCAGCATTGATGACATGTAACTCTGACGAACAACTCCTGGTTTCTGTTTGCTTCGTAACCGGCGGAGTTCTTCCTGATTCTCCTCCAAAAGTTCCAAGAGTTCTTCATTCTTATTTTTCAGCTCCAACAGCTAAAAAAAATATTTAAATATTTAGAAAAAATTCACTTCACCTTTTGATTTAACAAAACTAAAATTTGTATATGTGATCACTACGGTTTTCTATTTATTGAGGATCTGAGAAAAATCCTGGGTTTTTGAACTTATGAACACTGTCAAATGATGAAAGAATCAACATCCTTTTAATAATAATAAACCATAGCATTAACCATGTGTTTTGAGAAGATTATTAAGTGATCTGTGTGCTCTTTTTATTAAAAGTTTAACCAAATCAATTTTTTAACTGTACAGTGCAGGTATTATGTCCAAGATACAAGTACAGTGCAGGTATTATATCCAAGATACAAGTACAGTGCAGGTATTTATGTCCAAGATACAAGTACAGTGCAGATATTATGTCAAAAATATGAGGTCAGTGCAGGTATTATGTCCAAGATACAAGTACAGTGCAAGTATTATGTCCAAGATACAAGTACAGTGCAGGTATTTATGTCCAAGATACAAGTACAGTGCAGGTATTATGTCCAAGTTATGAGTTCAGTGCAAATATTATGTCCAAGATACCAGTACAGTGCAGGTATTATGTCCAAGATACAAGTACAGTGCAAGTATTATGTCCAAGATATGAGTACAGTGCAGGTATTATGTCCAAGATACAAGTACAGTGCAGGTATTATGTTTAAGATATGAGTACAGTGCAGGTATTATGTCCAAGATACAAGTACAGTGCAAGTATTATGTCCAAGATACAAGTACAGTGCAGGTATTATGTCCAAATTACGAGAACAGTACAGGTATTATGTCCATGATATAAGTACTGTATTGCATGTCATCTTTTGTACAAGAAAGAATAATTATTAATTTCATTGTACAAAGAAATATAAGTAAAATAAATAATCATAATTCTGTGGCACCGACTGTGTGCAAAAAATAAAGGGACAGTACCTGAACAAGTTCTATGGAACACATGCTACTCGACTACCTACCCGTACAACATACAAAGTAAACATCTATTTTCTGTCTCATTCTGCTCTCAACTCAAGAATCTAATCACAATAAAATAAAAGTACACAAAAAGATTTCTATTGTTATTAGTGAACGAGAGAGAGAGAGAGAGAGAGAGAGAGAGAGAGAGAGAGAGAGAGAGAGAGAGAAAGAGAGAGAGAGAGGACTATGTGCAAACTCATCTGCATTTAGAGCATATGCAGCAGTTATATTGTGTAATGATGGCTAAATGATTAAGATGGTTTGAACATGCATTAGTTATGGGTATTTTTTATTGATAAACTGTACGCAATGATACGAGTCCACATTATCAAGAAATTAAGTGCAACTTGCATTTATACATCTATAATAATCTCATCAAATTACAATAAAAAAATTAAAAAAGCTGAAATCACATTTTAGTTAACGCTCTCGAGAGATGAAACAAATTTGGTCAGTGTACAAGAGCATATTTATTCAGAGTGGTTTTTATTTGTAGCTTTTGCAAAGAGAAAAAAGACTTTTCAATTATCCTGACTATTGTGATAATCCTCATGTACTATGACCTTAATATATTCAATTATCAATAAACACCACTAAATCAATGATTTATTCTTGTTTTGATTACAATATACATTGTTACAACAACCACATGGCTATGCAATCTTGTTTACGCAATTTTAAACATGCTTAGCAATTTGGATATTCCAGTTGAAACCAGACTGAAGGAAAGGATCAACAGAAGAGGTCTATTCAGCGAGGCTGCCAGTAGGAAAATGATGCTCTCTTTAGGGAAATGAAAATCTGTCAATGTGCTTTTGAAGCCATTGTCCATACAGCAAATGTTATAAGGACAAGCCATCATACCTATTACTTGTTATTTAAACTTGCCAATAAAAATAATAGAGGGGTATATGGTACAGTAGATTTGCAATAAAATGTTAATTATATCCAAATCAAAAATGTACAAGCACGTAAAAGACAGCATATATATACATATATGCAATAAACTGATGACGAACAGTACAAAACTAGTAACTAACTAGCCTAAGTTCTTTCGACTCTTAATGAGTCTTTTTCAAAGGCAAATACAAAACATATATACGACAAACAAATAAACACAAAAACGTTGTGTTTGTAAACCTCTACATGGCTGTCTCCACATGGGTTAAAATAGAGGTTTACAAACACAACGTTTTTGTGTTTATTTGTTTGTCGTATATATGTTTTGAATTTGCCTTTGAAAAAGACTCATTAAGAGTTGAAAGCGCTTAGGCTAGTTAGTTATTAGTTTCGTACTGTTCGTCATCAGTTTATTGCATATATTTTAATCAATCCCTGACACACGTGATGCTTTGGTGGATCCAGTACGCTTGAAAGGGTTGTTATTCTTGAAAGGGTTGTTATTCGCCATATGATTTGTATTCTATATATATATATATATATATATATATATATATATATATATATATATATATATATATATATATATATATATATATATATGAATCAACTTGATGGAGTCTGTGACTTTCAAATTTATGATAATGTTTTTATTTTGTATGTTTTATGATTATAATAAAACAATATGACTAGTCTGTAGTCTTCACTTAAGCATGTAATATTTGTTGGATAAGAAAACACCAAAAGGGCTTCTGAACTCATTTTAAAATGCATGTGGTGTTTTGTTACAGTGACAAACTTAATAAAGAGAACTAATTAATGATAATTTTTAAAGGTCTCTGAAGTCCTTTGCCCATTTGTTAATAAACACCAGTAGATAATGTAATGACAGTAAGAGAGTTTATACATCATAGTATTTACTCACCAACATTTATTAATTTTTGTAAAAACAAAATGGCAATATGGTATTTTCAATCATTTTTGCAAACATAAATCTTTTTAGTAGAACTTTTATGTTTGATAATTTAATGGGTTCTTTGAAAAATAAAGTGATAGGTACAAAAAAATTATGATACATTTAAATAACTATTATTTTCATAAATGGTTTGTGAATGAAAAATTAAAGAGCACAAAAAATACATGAAATCCAGTAATGTACAGGTGTTATGTCCAAGATGAGAGTACAGTGCAGGAATTATGTCCAAGATATGAGTACAGTGCAGGTGTAATGTCCAAGATATGAGTACAGTGTAGATATTATCTCCAAGATACGAGTACACTGTAAGTATTATGTGCAAGATGTGAGTACAGTGCAGATATTATGTCCATGAAATGAGTACAGTGCATGTCCAAGATACAAATACAATGCAGGTATTATGTCCAAGATATGAGTACAGTGTTGGTATTATGTCCAAGATATGAGTACAGTGTAGGTATTATGTCCAAGATATGAGTACAGTGTAGGTATTATGTCCTAATTATGACTAATGTGCAGGTACCATGTCAAAGATGTAAGTACTTAAGGCTACAAGAAAAGTAATCACCTCTGCTGTCAGTTTTCGCTGTGAGTCGCGAGAGGCATCTAGTGTCTTCTGTAGTTCTACATTTTCAATGGTAACCTGGAAATGGTTAACATATTAACATATATATCTTGTTTGATGTGAATAATTAAAGCACAATTTAGAAATACACACAATGCAAAAAATCATTTGAATAAAAGTAAGTTAGCTTTCAATTCAACATCTAATGAACAATGTGAATGAGATGAGATCATTATTGCAATTATTATACAAAACAATGTTTCTGGGGAATACACCGTCTTGCTTGGTATCCCCAATCTATGAGCTATAACATAGTGTTGAGAATGATGTTAATACAATCATTTCAGGCAAAATTTGAAAGCTTTGCAAAATTTGGTCATGAGTTTTGACTTCAAACGGGTGAGGATTATCGATTGAATGGTGAATTTTTCATTGTGACACATGTCTCTGACTTTCTTATCCCAAAGCTGAGGTCATATTTGCATGAGACCTTTTTGTGCTCTTTCCAAGTCAGGGAACATTATTTTGACTAGATCGGAAAAACAATATGCTACCATAAATGTTTGGCTAATAAATCTGGCTAACAGTGTCTTGGCACGTGTCTTTATCTATATTTGATGTAGATTCTGCAAATATAGATTGCAGTGATGGCAAATTTGTTGTCGCATTTAACATGTTTTAATATGGTGCATGACATATAATGCATTACTCACCAAGGTAGCAGATTTTAAAATCAGCTTTGCAGGAAGGGCAGAATGCATTCATATCCTTTGAACTTGATTTTAACTGAAATTCCAGTTTCCATCCATCCCTGAATTTTGTGTCATGTATCAGTTTCTTTGATTTTGGTATTAAAACATTTTAGTATAAACACTCAAACATTTCAAAAAATTTTACACACCAAAGCCAAACCAACCTGGTTTTATGTTGACTGAGCTCTTTAGTATTCCAACCATAACCAATTAATCTCTTTAATCTTGTAGAAGTACTTTTGACCACACATGTTGTAATCCATGTCAAAAAACTTTAAGCACTGAAAGCCAAATGACCCTATTAACATTATCAAAAGGGTCTCAATTGTTGTATACAGCTTTAAACTAGCAACTACATGGTCTTGCCTGTTTAAACCAGTTGTCATCTACTCACAGCAGTATATACACACACACCACATGGGAGTAAAAATGTGAACAAAACAAAAATGGAAAATAATTTGGCAAACAGAGATTTTAATGAGTGATAGGTGGGACAAGAGAACCCCCTCACCACCAGGAATTTTACTTGACTGCATACAGTAAAAATTCTCTTATTCAGTTTTGTGATAATTCTAGATTTCTTCCAGTCTGGCCGTGCATTTTTTCTCTGCCTTATTACCCATACATATAAAGACTAATTGGTCCAGCTAACTGGTCAATTTACAGAGATGTAACTGTCTTCAACTAAAAAGCCTGAAAAACAATCACAGCCCCCAAGAGGTTGCAAGCATGGGGACCAAGAGGTTCCAAAGAAGCCATTGGGACCTAGAGAATCTGAAAGTGATTTCAGAAATTTCTTAACTTGATTTCAGAGCTACTAAGAAACTAATTTTGATGGGAAATATTTTATTTACTGCATGATATTCTAATTGTCAGCTTGCTATGAATTCTTTAGTAATCCAACTAACAGTTGATGCCATTAAATCATAAAGAAGCAACGTGGGGCAAAATAAAGAACTAATCTGTAATGATCCATATACATTCTGGACTACTGGAAACCAAGTACTGTTGCATTTTATGATAGTTTTACATTTGTCTCATAAGTAGCTTTTTGTATATAAAGATTTCTAATTATGAAATGGTATTTTTGACTATTTAGTTAATATATCCTATACTGGTTTCTTTATGTTCTCATATTTTAAGGTCTTTTCAGACCTTGAATCTGTTTTTCCTGATGACCCATACCTAATCTTGTCACTGCACAGCATACATCAAAGCAAATCCTGGAATGGTTATTTTTCAATTTAGTCTGACATAATTACCCCATTGCAGTCCTTTTCTTGCAGCTATTCCCAATTAATCTTGTACTTATGACACTATTTGTTTTCAATTTATTTTCCTAAACACTATCAGAAATGCTTTTCGTAATAGATGATTTCTCCTATATGACTTGAAACATACTCATGACAAGTCATTTACTATGCATCTTTTCAGTGGTTAAAACCTGTCAAACTACCAGATACTTTTGAAAAGAAGCAATCAAAATATAATTTACAAATACTGCATTCATAACCAGTATGCCAAATGAAAAACCTGAATGCAAAGAACAAAAGACAGAATTCACTAAGATTATACAAGAATGAATCTTAATGTTTTGGAAACCTGACTTGGTATGTTTAAAGTCAGAAATCTGGTAAAGTCCAGAGAACTTTTATTTATGTATTAGATGAACATTTTTAGACCCTTCCACTGCTCAGCTACAAAGTACTTAGGCTCACCATCCTAACTAAAATACCATCCTACAAATTGGCAAATAAACAGCTACAAAACATACTATTTTTGTTTCATTTAAATACATAATTAACACTTCTGGGTATCTGGTGAAAAACTGACTTAAATTGGGCAATATGAATGCACTATATGCTGAATTATTGAATAACTCAAGGTCATACAGTAACTGGGATGTTTGATTAAATATACATACTAGTTTAATGCGTTTCTGTAGGTCGACAACTTGAGACAAAAGGTTGGTGATTTCCTCCTTCTGGTGGTGACATTCTTCTGTCTTGTCTGACAATTCCTTTGCAAACTGCTGTAGGTGTTGGTGAGATTCCTCTGTGCAATAAATTGAAATATTACAAGACAGTCAACCAAGTGCTTCTTTCTTATAGTGATTAAGGATGTTTTATTTCAATTGTAGCATTGTCAGGACCAACGGCAAATAGATCTATTAAATACAAGACTGAATAAATGAACAAAGTTTCAGAGTAAATCCTCAACAATTTGATAAACACTATAAAATCTGTTACTTTTTTTACTAATACAAACTGTACTTGGTAACACAGAATGGACTCCATGTCATAAAGCATGAAAGGACTGGAATCCATCGAGGCTAAAAACATGGTTTCATGTCTCTGAGGAAAAATTTACTAAATTCATTTTTTGTGATTTATAAATGCCTTTACTTCCCTACACTGATTTATGGAGAAAAGGATGAAGGTAATACTAAAGTGCATGCAGTTTGGTAACTAAAATCCAAGATACTATAAACAACAAAAGACCAAATGATGCATGCATATAAGACAGATTAATGCATGGACACAAGACAGATTAATGCATGACTACAAGACAGATTAATGCATGACTACAAGACAGATTAATGCATGACTACAATATAGATTAATGCATAGATATAAGATAGATTAATGCATGAATAGAATATAGAATAATGCATGGATAAATGACAGAATAATGCATAGATACAAGACAGAATAAAACGTAGATATAAGAAAGATTAATGCATAGATACAAACAAGACAGATTATTGCATGAATACAAGATAGATTATTGCAGGAATACAAGACAGATTAATGCATGAATATAAGACAAATTAATGCATGGATAAATTACAGAATAATGCAAAGATACAAGACAAATTAATGCATGGATACAAGACAGATCATTACATGAATACAAGATAGATAAATGCATGAATACAAGACAGATTAATGCATGAATATAAGACAGATTTATTCATGGATAAATGACAGACAAATGCATAGATACAAGACAGACTAATGCACAGAGATAAGAACAAGACAGATTAATGCATAAAGACAGATTAAAATGCATGGATACATGACAGATTAAAATGCATGAATACATGACAGATTAATGCATGGATACAAGAGTAAGTAATGCATGGATATAAGACAATACATGAAAGCAAGACAGATTAATGCATGAATACAAGTCAGATTAAGGCATAGATACAAGACAGATTAATGCATGTCTGTAAGACAGATTAAAACATAAATATTTCATGAAGAACACTAGCAAAATGTTTTTGCCATATTTCAAGCTGGAAAGACCATAACAGATAGTAAGAGAGCCACTAACTTTCCATAATACCAATTTTCAGTAGGATGTAGTAAAATATCATGTACTGCTATTGTCAACTTGGAAAACATATGTTTGCCTTCAACAAGTTTCCTCCTGCTGAAGGACATTTCCAGAAAATGCTATAAGCATCAGCTTGATCATGTAGGTGTTTTGCATGAAAAATATGTGCAATTTAAAGCATCCAAATTACTTTTGTAAAGTTAGTCTGGTTCACTGACCAACTACACTGAATATGATATGCAGGCTGGCCACAACTGCTATATTTTTGTAATTATTTGTATCAATCTTAAGTCCATAATTTAATGGTCATTTCAGTAAGAGTTATTAGAGTTAAATTTTATAGGTTAGCAGGTCTGCAATATGCTATTTCCAGAGAAAACAGATTTATTAACAAATATGAACAATGGAACATGTTAAGACCTGTGCATAAAAAGAAGAAAGAAAGAAAGGAATCTAAGATGATTGATCAATATGAGAGAGAGAGAGAGAGAGAGAGAGAGAGAGAGAGAGAGAGAGAGAGAGAGAGAGAGAGAGAGAGAGAGAGAGAGAGAGAGAGAGAGAGAGAGAGAGAGAGAGAGAGAGAGAGAGAGAGAGAGAGAGAGAGAGAGAGAGAGAGAGAGAGAGAGAGACTAACCAAGTTGTTTGACACAGTCTTGAACAAGAAGCTGTTCTTTCTCTTCAAGATCACTGGTCTCACTTTGCAACTGTGATGTCTATAAATAAATTGTAATAACAATCATCTGCATGATTTGTAAAACTCACTATAAATTAAATTTGTTTTTAATGAAAAACCTCATACATGTGTATTTGCATTAGAGACCACACAATTTCTACTGTCAAACTATTTTGAACTAAATGGTTTGTATGAAAGGAAATGATTGGCAACTGCATGAAAAATTATTCCAATTTCTTCCAATTTATTTCCTAAATAAGAGTCCCCAAGTAGGACTAAGACTCTACTGACCAAAAAGAATTTCCAGGAATTAACGATAAGACCGTTTGTTCTTTTCAACTGCTGGGTGTTCTGTCTGACATTTTCAGCAACAACAAAATTTTCAAATTAGCTGCTATGCATGTCATACTGGCACCATTATGATTTAGGACCAACAAGACATTTTACAAAGTCTTCTGGTGGAAACTCCTGTTTGATATGACATTCCACTTTGGTGAAGTTACAAGATTTTCAAGATGACTGCCATAGCAGTCATACGACAAGACAGACTAAATGTTAGAACCAACTAAACATCATAAAAAAAAATCTTTTAGTGAAACCCCATGTTGATTAGGACCATCCTACAAAAAAGTTGCAATAACAAAATTTTCAAGATGGCCTCTTCATACTTAATGTCCAAGAAGTACCACTTTCATTTATTACCAAGACCATGCAATGAATGTGTGTAGTTACATGGCAATCTTCCAAGTAGTTTAGCATGAGTTTTGATAAGAGATAAAAAGATTGGTCTAAGCCAACAAGCTGATGAACAAATTAGGGTTTATTGGTATTTTACACAGCAGCAACAAGTAAATCATATAGTTTCAATGCAAGCATCAAGCCCATGGATGCACAATGGCAGCCAACTTGGACTGCAGTATTTCAGTCAGGTTTGGGGAAAAAGGGCACCTGTGCCAAGATGATAATTGACCAACCTCATAATAGAGTATGAAATACATAGTCTATTTTACCTGATATGAGCATGAAAAACTAAATAAACTTTATTTCTTGTAGAGTTTCGTACTTAATGTCTCAAACCATACTTTAAAAGTGCAGACAAAACTCTTCCATTTTACGTGATATAAAATTATTGCCATCTGTCTGGAGTTTTGATACAGAATGGAGGAAAGCATAGTGACCAGTGCACCTGAAAAAGTTTGACCTATTTTCATTTTTACTATATTTCATTAATAAAAAAACAAACAACTTGACATCTAGACCACAAACTACTAAATGTGGACAATAAGGACTTCATACCTCACACCTTAATGAAAGATTTTCTTCTTCCAATGTCCTGACCCTTTTCTGTAACCCGGATACATCTTGTCTAGAAGGGGCATAAGGCTCATCTCTGTAAAACAAACACACAAGCAATGATAAATCTTTGTAAATATTATCAGAATAAAAAGACTTCCACTTCAACCCAACTGCAATTTAAGTGTGCACATTTCATGACATGTTACAAATGTTTATACATATCCTTTCAAATTTTAATCTAAACTTGAGGAATGACTAGCAGTTTGCCCACATAAACAGTGCTAGATGCTTTTCTTTATCTAAGGCACAAGAAAATTAAATCAATGGTACCATATAACTCATAAAGAGGATCATTAAATACCTGTGTCACTGAGGTACAATAAAATAAATAAAATATAAAATAAAATAAAATATAATAAAGGTCCCAAGGTACTGACTCTGAATAAAAGCTGCAGTGCAACCTGCATTAACCAACAACTACATATATAGGATACTTGATCTTAGAGAAAACATTAAATACAGATACCTCTGTTAGAGAAAAACATTAAATACTGGACACATGTTGTTAGACAAAAACAAATGGTACTGCAATTAAAGTATACACTGGACAATTGCTGATAGAGATAAACATATAATGGACATGCTATTAGAGAAGACATCTATTCTTGGTGGATACTGAACCTGTGACCTTTGCAGTACAAGTCTGACACTCTACCAACTGTGCTACTCCAGCTCTCTAATCTCAATATAATGGACACTTGTCCATACCAGATAAAACTGATGGTTCCTTGTGTATCCTTTATAAACTGGTTTATTGCCCCATCATGATCAAACTTCTCTTGACTCCCTACCTTATTTAGATAATGCATCTACAAATTCTGATTTAGATTTCATGAGCTGGAGTAAAAGTTTTTAGTTTAATAAAGATTTAAGATGCAGTCACATGTATGTGTATGTACAGTTCTTCTTCCCTTATATATCCTGCTTTACTGCCAGTAAAGTATTTCAACAAATATGTGTACCCTTCCAGTTTTCTTAGAAATTATAAATATAAACATTAACAGCAACAGTGCTCAGTTATTTTGAACATGAAGATCAGTTTAAATTTCAGTTAAAAGCATGATTTGTAGAAGAAAATGGCAAACAGAAATTCTTGCACAAATCAGCCAGTTCTTCAAGTTATGATGGATAATATTCTGCAAAGTATTGTGGGGAAAACTGGTATGGTATAACTCTGACTAGTTCACCCCCAATATCAATTACAAATTGTGTCAATATGAACCTGCTACCAGTCATAACCATAATCCCATGCAAAAGGTCACCAAGTTTGACCTGTAAAACAGAAAACTACTTTGTACTAAAATTTCTACTGCAGCTTTAGGTGGCACTCACCAGTTATTATGTACTTTTGAGAGAGTGATGTAAGTAAGGTGAAGTTGTTTGCATTTTAAACATGCATAGTGGAGATAATGTTGGCATATCTATATACTACTTTCATGTAATGTGGCTGAAATGTTTTTGGATATTGTACTTTTGGAAATTTTAAATGATCTTAAGACACTGCTAACTAAAATGACTGCTCCCTTATGCTCCAAAAATCAACATGAATTTGTCTAAAGTACACTATTCTTGGCAGCTATTAAAATATGGAAAATGAATTTTGCCAAACAAGACAATACCAGCTTCTAAAAGTGCAATGAATGAATTACCAAATACATAAAATGTAAAAAAGTTATTGGCTCTATTTCTTACAATTTACCTCTGAAGTTCAAGAAGTGAAAATGAGCAAGTAGAGCTAGTCCTTTTTTGAAAGATGCACATCTGGAGTAAGGCCAAGCTGTATACTCTCTAACCCATATTACACCCATCAATCATACATCAAAATAAAGGGAATTAAAGGTTCTTTGAACAATACCTAAGATATACAAAGTCTCTTTTAAATAGCCGGTATAACTAGTGAGGAAAGCCGAGGAAACTCTTTTTCTTTAAAATTCTAACTCTATGCTAAATACGAAACTGTAGATCGCCACCTTAGCTGTCATCAGCTAAAACGGAGTCATCTACCACCACAAAATAACACTGCTTTTGGGTTGTTCCAGAACTCTGAACAGTTTTACAATTCCTCATCATTTTCTCTTTTGTGATTATTGATCCAGTTATGATTAGTGTTGTCTTTCATTCAAAATAGATGGGTCAAAGCCTAGAAGCCATTTCCAATTTGGCATCATTGATGTGATGTCACAATGAAAGCTGCATGTGTCTTAAAATTTGCACAACCATGTTGTTTGTTATGATTAGACCCAAAATATGCTTTCCTTGAACACTTTTTTGGTACCTGGCAACCATGGTGAAAGTCCACATCAAACAACAATTTTGGAAGTTTTTCAAGAAATATAAGGTACTGAACATTCAATAATTAATTAAATAATTAGGGGCCCAGAGTGGCAGAGTGGTCTAAAGAGCTCTCCGTTACGGATCACTGCCATCTCACCTCTGTCTGCATGGGCTCCATTAGATATGTGAGAAAGCTTGCCAGTAGCTTCTCGTGGGTCAGTGGTTCTTTCTGTGAATTTCTCGGTTTCTTCCTCCACCTTTAATACTGGCCGACATGTATAGCCTATCATGTGCTGAAAAATGGCATCAAGCCCCACAACAACAACAATAATTCTGACTGAACAGACTTTGGTTAAACTATTTTAGTAATAACGTTTAGAACAACAATTAATATCTAATTTAAGACAAGTAAATGCACCTACATGACCTTATTGATCTGTACTCTGGTAAAGATGCCATTCAATCTAACATAATTTCTCAGCTGTTCAAATAAATGTTTAGTCAAAGTTTTATACTGCACCAGCAGACTGTAACTATTAACATGTTTTGATTGACATCTGTTTTAATGTTCATTTCTGGACCAATATAATTTTCTATTCCATTAACAGTATATATCTAAACAGATTCTGAGCTTTTGTTCTATTCAAATTGTTTATTTATAAAGACTGACATCTGAGTTATATTATTCACTTCTGGACCAAAATAAACTTATATTAACAGTATGTATGTAAAATATTTTGAACTCTTTTAACCATATATTTCGAAAATTATTTTGAACTTTTTATCACAGAGTAATCTAAAATATTTTGAACTTCTATTAACAGTGTGTATGGAAAAAAGATGTTTGAGTACTATTCTATTAACAACATATATCAAATGATATTTTGAACTTCTATTACCAGTGTGTATATAAAAATGTTGAACTTCTATTATATTAACAGTGTATATTTAAAACAAATTTGAATCTATTCTGTTAACAGTGTATATGCAAAAAATTTAAACCTCTATTCTTTTAACAACGTATATTCAAAAAGATTTTGAACTTCTATTAACAGTGCATATTTAAAAAGATTGCAATGGCATAAATAAGAAGAGTATGTAACAAATATAAAATCGTATTTGTGTTTTCTTCCAAATAGGGGGAAGGTACATGCTGGTTATGTCATATGCATACAAAACAGGTTGACTGTCAAATTATACTTCCTTTCAAACTCATTCTTCCCTCTGGTATTGGAAGAGGACAAAGTATGTGGTTTTGTGAATGTACAGTACTTACTCTGGGGACTCTGTATTTCCACTGTCATAATCATTAGCGTAGTATTTTAAGAGCTCATCTTTCATTGACAACTCATGTCTCAGTTGTTTTAGCTGAAACAGACAAGCAAATATATTTACTGAATTTAAAATTTGTGCTGCTTGAGATTTCAATAAACTATTTTTGTAATAATCCACTTTTATGAATATAATCAATATCATTTGCCATGATCTAAAATCCCAAACTTAACTGATAGGAGTTCCTTAAAGGGACTGATGCTCTGAAGGGCAAAAAATGTTTGCCCGAAATTCAAGACAAAACCAATTTTTTCCTTGAAATTTTGAGTGTTGAAACCATCTTTTCAGTGACAAATAAGAATTTTGAAATTCACTGTTCTGGTAGACACAATGGATGTCATATTGGTACCATTTTCATTTAGGAAAAGTGGATAACATGAAGTCTTTTGGTCAAAATCCCATGTCATCATGATCATCCATTCAGAGAAAATAGTGACAACATGATTTTCGTGGCAGCTGTTATGACAGCCATATTAAATATATGACTTGTACAGACAGAGCTGCTAATCCTAACAAGACCTTCTCAGTAAAACAGTCAATTTGTTTTCCACAACTTTGATCAGTTTTCAGTAAGATGTAACAAAATATTCTTTACTGTAATTGTCAAGCTGGAAACCATACATATAAAAGTCAAGTGTGATCCAAGACTGATGCAATCATGGTAAACAATGTGTACACCTAGACCTAAAAAAAATCTGTACTGTTATTTTCAACCATATCACCTCCAGTACAGTTTCACAAACTGCATTTCCCAACTCTGTGGAGCTAAATGGCTTCATGCTATCTCTCAACTTGATGTAATCCTTTTACAAAAATTAATTTTTCAATGGCAATGGTGATGGAAATCATCTTTGCTGCCATGTGCCATTCTCAAATCAATGCACTGTTGTCCTGATTGCTTTTTCCCCTACAAGAATCTCAATATTTTCTTTTATTCTTTGATACTGAGTACATGTATTACAAATTTTTAAGAGTTTTATTGTCCCTTTCATTCTGAAAATGTATCAGATGATGGATTCAATTTTTAAAACAAATAAGCAACAACTTGATCATGCAGACATTTTCATCACAAAATAAATGCAGTTTAAAGCATCTGAGGTACTCTTGTAAAGCTGGTCTGGTTCCCTGACCAACTCCAATAAATCTAATGTGAAACCAAGATCTTAATTAAACATGGACAAGTTAGTATCTGGACTTTACTGCAAGCAAACATATTTCCAAAATTTGTGATTTAATTCATTAAGTTCGTATTTTAATTGTCATTTCTGCAAGATTTAGGGCAAAATAAAAAAGAACCCATAAGGGTTGGCAAGTCTATTGATACCATTTTCTATTAGCACTAATCATAAGAAGTCTTTTGGTGAAAATCCCATGTTCATATAACCATCCATTTTGTAGTAGAGATATTTTCAAGATAGGGCCAAACAATTAAAAAAAAATGAATTTTACATATTGCACTGGTTTTAAAAACAGGTTAGGCAGGTTTGTTATTTTAATTTTTTAAAAACATTATATATAGTTAATTTGATTCTTTGTGATCAGCATCATTTTAGTTAGCACCTAAAAGACACTGTAAACAGTTTCTTGGCAAAAACTTCATCTTGATTTGACTTTCCATTTTCAAAGAGTAACAATAACATTTTAAACATGGCTGCCATAGTGGCCATATTGGATATCAGATTCACAATACTTCCATCCAGGACCAACAAGATATCACAATAAATCTTCTCTTGAAAGCACAATGTCAATATAACCATCTATCTAAACAAGTAGCCATAAAAAGGATTTACAAAATATGCACATCAAGTCAGGTTGGCATCATTTTCACTGACCACCAACTAGATATCACAGAAAGTCTTTCAGTGAAAATCCATAATTACATGATTATACAGGCATCCATTCAGGAAAAGTAGTGATAAGATTTTAAGATAGTCACTGGACCTCAGATCTACACCATTTTCTTTTAGGACCAATTTGATAAAATAAGATTATTTTAGTAAAAACCATCCAGTCTAAGAGAAATCGTGACAAGATTTTCAAGGTAACCACTGTGGTGACCATACTGGACATCTGTGCAATATTTTCATTCAGGAACAACTAGACTATGGGATGAATGTAAAAATTTAATGGCAATCCTCCAAGTAGTTTAGGAGGTGTATCAATAACAAACTTGTTCTAACTGATGGACAACATACCACCTCATAAGCTCCTCTGGTCTATGACCAGTAAAACTGACAAAAACATCTTGATTCTTCGGCAAACTGACTAAATAAAAGGAAGAATAGACAAGAAATTGACACTCCACCTGTTTCAACACAGGGGCTTCATATTTTCTTTTTAAAAAAATTATATATAATTATCACACCCACTTAGTAAATAAGACCTACCATTAGGTATTAAGCTGGATCACATCTAATCATCACATTATAGTGTAGTATGATTTCTTTTGAACAAGATGTCAGTTTCATGTCACAGTGTGTGACATTTAATGTTTTGTACTGGATCATACTTTAGGTTGACCTTATCCACAACTGTTCACATACTTTAACACTGAGGTTTTGTAATACATGTTTCTCATGGCATGTAAATAATGACCTTCCAAAGGAATATTGATCTACAGTATATCAATTCAAATGAAGTGAATAATTGTCATTTAAAGACTTGTGTAATCAAATTCTAAAAGAAATACCCATTACTAAAATGGTCAGTAATGATTGCATACAGGACTTTTATGACACAAGTTTCAATATAGAGGTTTATAAAAAAAGAGTTGAGAATGTGTGAAAAATACTGCTTTATTGGTTGGGACTATCAGAAACTGAAAGAGAATGCAGAGCTTTGAGAGTAAAATGTCCAAACTCTCAATGCAGAGATTCTGTTGTTATACAGGTTGTTATGAATATCATTTATATTAGACCTCATGAATGGGCATTTACAGCAAGTCTGACAGTGAAGCTTTTAGGTAATCATGTCCTTATACACATCTATGTCAAACCTAATGAATGGGCATTTCCAGCAAGTTTGACAGTGAAGCTTTTAGGTGATCAGGTCCCTATATACATCAATGTCAAACCTAATGAATGGGCATTACCAGCAAGTCTGACAGTGAAGCTTTTAAGTGATCAGGTCCCTATATACATCTATGTCAAACCTAATGAATGGGCATTTCCAGCAAGTCTGACAGTGAAGCTTTTAGGTGATCAGGTCCCTATATACATCAATGTCAAACCTAATGAATGGGCATTACCAGCAAGTTTGATAGTGAAGCTTTTAGGTGATCAGGTCACTATATACATCTATGTCAAACTTCATGAATGGACATTTCCAGCAAGTCTGCAGTGAAGCTTTTAGGTGATCAGGTCCCTATATACATCAATGTCAAACCTAATGAATGGGCATTTCCAGCAAGTCTGACAGTGAAGCTTTTAGGTGATCAGGTCCCTATATACATCAATGTCAAACCTAATGAATGGGCATTACCAGCAAGTCTGACAGTGAAGCTTTTAGGTGATCAGGTCCCTATATACATCTATGTCAAACCTAACGAATGGGTATTTCCAGCAAGTTTGACAGTGAAGCTTTTAGGTGATCAGGTCCTTATATACATCTTGAGGAATTAAAATGCAATTTATTTATTGTTACTAGTGATGTTTTGTGTAATCAGTGGGGCCCATAAATCTATTGTCCAAATTAATGACTGGACATTACACAGCAATATGTATAGTGAAGATGATACATGTCATATAGACACACTGCGTCAAACTTCTGGGAATTTATGAAGTCCAGAGAAAACCTTTTTACTGATTGCCTATATATAATTCAACCTAATAGATTTCTGCAAGAAAATCGTGACAGTGACCTTTAAGGGAATGATATATACATCTGATTCAAAAGTCTGTGGACAATGTCTCACGCAATCTGCTAAGTTTGGTGTATTGCGTTCCACTCATTACATCAATGTCAAACACAAGGATGAGCTTCACAATTGACATGATTTTATGATCAGTCCATAACAGAATGTCCAATAAATATAGGCCATTTAGAGTTTGTGTTCAGAAGCATTTCATGTGAATTATCTATATGAATCTGGTCAAACCAATGAGCATTACAAGCATTCTGTATGTGCTTATTAATGATGGTATTATGACCAAATGTCAAATCATGAATGGACTTTTCAGCATAGTTTCAGTGAGTTTTACAGTGCATCAGTTTGATGACAATCAATGTAAACCTAAGTAAGGATCATGTCCTGCAACTTTTGATTCAGTGAACTATTAAGTGCTTCAGTTCACTAAAAATCCATCAAACTCAATTGGACAACTTGCTACAGCAATTCTGGCTGAGGACCTTGAGTTTTAAATGATCAATCCACCATCAGTATGCATACATAATGAAAAAAACCTTAAAATGCTCCTTAAATGCTAAATTTGACAAATGCTGAAGCATTGGTATCAGTCCTTATAAATTTATGTCAAACAATGACATGGCATTTTCACAAAATGACAAATCTTTTAGTGCATGTCTATTTACACAAAAAAAAACCTATAAGAATGGTCAAATTAAGTTTGACAGGAAGCTTTTAGGATATGGTCCTTTAGTTTATATCAATTGAAACTATTGTTTTGTTTCCAAATTCAGAATGGGGCTTCACATAAATCTACTGTGTTCTCATGTAATTATTTGCTGACATGTTGTTACACAGACCACCATCAATGTCATCATGTGAAAGACTGACATAATGTCTATAGGACACAACCTGGGGCAGTCAAACCATTGCTGGGTTTATGGTAAGTCCAGGAGATAAACCTTCACTTTTCTCTTGCCTTGTGTTTAGATTACACCTGTATAGATTGTCTGACAAAGAAATAATGTGTATCATAAGTCACCTTTGAAAGGGAATGATTAATCTGATATCTGAAAAAAGAGTCTGTGGACAATGTCTCTACCCATATCTGCTAAGATTTGGCCTGTATTGCTTTGACGTACTCATTTACAATCACTTAAACACCAGGATAGCCTACACAATACATGATTTATACCTACCTGAAAAAACAAATAACAGAAGTGTGCCAATTAAAACTTATTAAGAACTCTATTGTTAGATTTTGTTGTTCCAGAAAACCATGATTCATGTTGAAATTATCTATGCATGAAATCTGGGTCAAAGTCAAAGACCATTACAAAGCTATCTGTACTGTGCTTACATTAAATATTGTGTTAGGACCAAATTGGTCAAGGATATAATGAGACTTTTCATATATTTCTAGAAATTAGTTTTGACCTCAGGAGCATCAGTTTGAGACAATCTTGATGAATCACCTGGCCATAAGGTAAAGTGATCATGTCCTGCAACTTTTGTTTTCAATAAACAATTAATGCTTCAGTTTTACACAAAAAACCCAACCAAAACCAATTTGGACCAAACTCTGCTGACAGCATTCTGGCATGAGGACCTTTGATGTTTGTGTAAATGATGTCAATCCACCATCAGCTATGGCTGTTATTAACAATAATTGAAGAAAAAAAACCCTTAAAATGCTCCTTAGAAATGCTTGGTAGAATTTGATCAAAATTTGACAGAATGCACTCTGGTATTAACAGCTTTCAAATTTATGTTGAATCAATGCCAGACATTGCCATTTTCACTAAAAATGAAAAATTCTTTTAAATCGCATTTTTTTACACCAAAAAAAAACCCTCTATAAAGAAATTGTCAAAATTTAAGTATTACAGAAAGCTTAGAGCATAAATGGCTTTTAGGTTTATTATCAAAGTATGAAAGAATATTTGTAATTGCTTACTCTTAACTTTATACAAATGCTTTTAGGGAATTTTTAAGTTATGCATGTAAAAGGTTTAATAAAATCTGGACTAAACCTACAAGGCAGGGTGACCAATGCTTAGTATTGCTTCAGTCTTGCTTTTATTTTTTTCCAGCAAATCACAACAAAAAGGATTATTTTCCCTCATGTACACAGACAATTTGGGAATACTATAATACTCTGTCAATCCATCCACTTGTGACTATTTCATCCCAAGTGCAGCATGAAAATTCACTAAAAATGTTGCTTTAATTGTTCACCATGTGCAATAGGTAAATTCTGTTTGTCTGTCAACCATAGAGTACATGGATAGAAGCAAAAAGTAAAATGTAGTAAAATTTCAATTATAGCAGCATTTTTAATTTTGTTTGTTTTTGTTGACAATTGCTGTAGGAAGATGCATACTGTATGACAGATATCTGACTAAGACCTATGAATGCCAATCCAGTGGTTGGCTATTGTGATTTGGTTTGGTTTGGTGCTTTAAGAAACAGCAATTCAAATAGGTTTTTTGGTGCTGAAGCAATTAAAGTAAAGTGCTCAGCCCAAGGTTACAAGCTGATCCAATGATAGGATTTAAACCTAGAACCCTTTAATCATGAATCTGGCATGCTAACCACTGAGCCACAGCAGTTCACTGGGAACTGTGATGGGGTAGGCAGGAATAGCCAGTGTTTTAATATAGTTAATACATCACACTGGGATATTTTTATGATACTCTTCATGGCTTGTAGAATGCATATCTGTCAACTTTTACGCCAAGAGAAAAAAATCATTTTTGGGGTCATTCCACACCTACCTCCCAATTTTATACTATCTCCTGGCTTTTGCAATAACTCCTAATTATTAAATTATGTCTCTTGAATTTCATTTCTCCTAAAAAGATCCTACATAAATGGATCTACTGCATGCAATTCATAGAAGCCAAGTTTTATTTTATCACCAGTAAATATAGTTGTGACAAAATATTTATTGTCACACAAATTTTTTTTTCTTCTGTAAACAGAATGTCAAGGTTAAACATTATTCACGTAAACTTATATTTTTTTCTTTTTACTGCAGCATCAACACTAAAATCATAAAAATAAACCACAAGAATAAAACCCCAAACCACAAAATAAATTAGCAAATTAGCAGTTAGTTTCAATTCCAAGAATGATTAATGTGAATGCTGTAGCATTTCCATTCCCAACAAATAAACTTATATGAGTAAACACTGGGAATTACTGTACCATATCTACAAACTTCAATTACTCTCATAAAATTAAAAGAAGAAACAAAACCATACAATAAGGAAATAAGTTTGGATATAAATTGGTGGAAATAGTTGCCACATGTATGGTACCTTGAGACTGCTTATATAGGCACAATTAGTTTTAACAAAACAGAGCATCGTTTACTGCCAATCAATTACTGGTGCTTACATAACACACACTGTAAACTTTGGTTTCTTGAATTATGTGGAGGAGGGCCAGTCAATGATAAGGATTAACTGTTAATTATTCACACTTGTTTATTTAATAGGAATTCTTAGCTATTCAATATTGAATGAAAATGAGGCTTAAAAACTCCTTGGTTTTTTATTTAATCTCCTTACTTGACTTTTGAAAAGTTCACAGATATGACAATGGGCTTTACCATCATCACAGAAGGATCAATATTTGGTTTTTAAAGCAAGCACAAAATCCATGGCACCATATATATTTGCTTATAAGTCTAATTTAAATAGAAATTTCAGACCCATATCTGCAGTCACACACTGAGCTGATAGTCCTGGGTCTATGCAGTTTACCAAAAGCAATCAGTAGAACAAAACAAAACAAACCCTGATCTGAAGGAGCATTATACAACAGTGGATCAGGGTCTATGTTGTTTGCTGTTGGACTCAACTTATAAGCAAGAAAAGATGGTCAATTCAAAATAACTAGTACTGGGCAAACTGAAGTAATATGTTTTAAGATATCTGAGTTTCGAACTGAAGTACATAATGACTGAAATTTAATGCAGAGGGAAGGAAATATAAAATGTGGTCAGTATTTGTACTTACTGTTTCCTGAGCTAAGTTAAACTGTTCCTCTAAAGCTTCACATTTGATTTCAAGCTCTCTGTTCTTGTCTAGCAAAGTCTGTCCAATACGAGCCGCAAGTTCTAAATCTCTCTCTTTCTGCAATGAAAATAAACAAATTAGGAAACTGACATGCAAAGGAAATGAAAGCTTGTTTTTAAACATGTGTCAATATACAGTACACAGCACGTTTTTATTGATTGTTATACACTGCAAGTTGTTACTGATTTATTATGCACTGCAGGTTGTTATTGATTATTATGCACTGCAAGTTGGTAGTGAATAATATGAACTGCAAATTGTTATGATTAATATGCACTGTAAGTTGTTAGTCATCAATATGCACTTCAAGTTGCTACTGATTAGTATGCACTACAAGTTCTTACTGATCAATGTACACTAGATTAATATGCACTGCAACTTGTTAGTCATTAATATCCATTGCAAGTTGCCTCTGTTTAGTATGCACAAGTTCTTACTGATCAATGTACACTAGATTAATATGCACTGCAACTTGTTAGTCATTAATATCCATTGCAAGTTGCCTCTGTTTAGTATGCACAAGTTCTTAGTGATCAATATACACTAGATTAATATGCACTGCAACTTGTTAGTCATTAATATCCATTGCAAGTTGCCTCTGTTTAGTATGCACAAGTTCTTACTGATCAATATACACTGCATGTTGTTACTGACTTAGTGATTAATATGCACTGCAAGCTACTTTGATTAATATGCACTGTAAATTGTTAGTCATCAATATACATTGAAATTGTTACTGATTAATATGCACTGCCAGTTAATACTGATCAAGACGTTACTCATCAATATATCCTGCAAGTTGTTACTAATCAATGTACACTGCAACTTGTTATTGCACTACAAGTTCTTACTGATTTTTGCACTCGAACTTGTTACAGATCAAGTTTTTACTGATCAATATATACTGTAAGCTATTACTAATCAATGTACACTGGAAGTTGTTACTGATTAATATGCAAAGCAAGTTCTTAATGATAAATATTCACTGCAAGTTGTTACTGATTCATATACCCTTCAAGCTGTTACTGACAAATATGCCTTGCAAATTGTTAATCAATATACATGCAAGTTGTTACTGATGAGTATGCACAAGTTGTTACTGATGAGTATGCACAAGTTGTTACTGATGAATATGCACTGCAAGTTGTTACTGATGAATATGCACTACAAGTTGTTACTGATTAATATGCACTGCAAGTTGTTACTGATGAATATGCACTGCAAGTTGTTACTGATGAATATGCACTACAAGTTGTTACTGATTAATATGCACTGCAAGTTGTTACTGAGAATTATTACAAGTTGTTACTGATAAATATGCACTACAAGTTGTTACTGATTAATATGCACTGCAAGTTGTTAATAATTAACATGCACTGCAAGTTGTTAATGATTAATAGGCAGTGCAAGTTGTTACTGATTAATAGGCACTGCAAAAGTTGTTACTGAGAATTATTACAAGTTGTTACTGATAATTATGCACTGCAAGTTGTTACTGATTAATATGCACTGCAAGTTGTTACTGATTAATATGCACTGCAAGTTGTTACTGATTAATATCCACTGCAAGTTGTTAATGATGAATAGGCAGTGCAAGTTGTTAATGATTAATAGGCACTGCAAGTTGTTACTGATTAATATGCACTGCAAAAGTTGTTACTGAGAATTATTACAAGTTGTTACTGATGAATATGCACTGCAAGTTGTTACTGATTAATATGCACTGCAAGTTGTTACTGATTAATATGCACTGCAAGTTGTTACTGAGAATTATTACAAGTTGTTACTGATGAATATGCACTACAAGTTGTTACTGATTAATATGCACTGCAAGTTGTTAATGATTAATAGGCAGTGCAAGTTGTTACTGATTAATAGGCACTGCAAAAGTTGTTACTGAGAATTATTACAAGTTGTTACTGATAATTATGCACTGCAAGTTGTTACTGATAATTATGCACTGCAAGTTGTTACTGATTAATATGCACTGCAAGTTGTTACTGATAAATATGTACTGCAAGTTGTTACTGATTAATATGCAGTGCACATTATTACCAATAAATATGCAGCGCAAGTTCTTATGGATAAACATGCACTGCATTTTGTTACTGATAAATTTACATTGCAAGTTTTTACTGATTATTATACACTGCAAGCCATTATTGAGTATTATACACTGCAAGTTGTTACTGATTATACACTACAAGTTGTTACCGATTTTGTAAGCATAATACTGAGACAGTACAAAAATAAAAATGATACAAAATACATCCCCTCATTATAACACTGTTCTTGGAAACCAGGCATTAAGGCTGACATATCATAAAGTACATTATACAGTAACATAATATTCATAGGATACTAATTTTCTGGGATTTCATTTGTTGCCCCACACCATCAAATTGAAGACTCTTTGAATAATTAGCCACATAAAATAAATCCAGTCCTCTTTTCATTTACTGTGTTTCATTACTGAATATCTGCTATTCAACATCATTTCTGTAATCTGAATAAATCTTTTAGCTTTTACATGTGTTTGTTTTATTTTCATCATTTTAGGTAAAAAAAAAATATTAAATGGACTTGTATCAATATGGTATTCAATACCTATATTTTCTACTCACTGCCTTAAATAAAAATTTGTGAGAAGTACAAATAGAGAGATATGAGAAAAAATAAGAGCATCCAAATGATTTCATTACTGAAAATGACAGAAAGAATAATAAATTATATTATACATGAGAATTAGATTTGATAATTACTCAAACTGACTCTCCATTTAAGTGAAACTGTTGTTAAAAAATTTACATCCTTGTGAAAGCATATCTCATTTTATTAATGTATTCCTAATCCCAATTAACATCATGACTATAAAATATTAAAATTATTGCTTCAGGCACAATTAATAGCGAAAGTGTATACACACTATCACAGAGTAGTGAAGCTCTCTCTTCGTAGATTTGGACAAAACCACTAAATCAATATTACTTCAATCAAGTTAGCTGTTACACAAATGTTTATCAGGTAAATAATCATAAAATTATTTAATTAAATAATTTCAGTCTTCTGAAAGCCATGGATAATTAGATTCAATCTTTCACACATTTCCATGTAAGCCTCAATTATTTATTAAGAATCAATTGGCTTGTTCAACTTTTTTTAGTAAAGTCTATTAGTTGAAGTTGGTTCATACACAAGGCAGGCTCAAGCAAAAGAATGATTCCATTGTTTTAATATTTAGTTTGCATCAGTGCATTTTAATGGGCTCTGAACACATCAAAATGTTGATATTGCCTGCTTGCTACAATAAGCAAGAAGCAGCTGGTCACATTTGGTTCACATGCAGGATGATGATGATTTCCAAATTGAAGGAGAACTAAAGTTGCTCATTACTACTCTTCAAACACTGTGTTAACCACCTCAAATTTACCAATTAATTTTCATTTTCTTTTGATGATGGTTAATATAAATAAAGCCTCCACAGTGTCTACATCAACAGTAGTCTGAGTCAGAGTATATTTACTACTGGCTAAATAATCCTCTAGTCTGGACTTTCCAGATCTGGATCATTAACCAAGGATGACTGATTGCACATATTAGACCAGTGACCTATAGGCTCCAAGTCAGACTAGTTATATGTAATGGAGATTTAATTATAAATAATAAAAAAGGGATTGTGCTGTACATAAAAACTGCATTGTATAATTGTTTTTAATATCCAACACAATATATACTTCCAATCTGAAATACAGTGCTCCAGATACCATGGTTAATCCTGAACATCGACTAAGGGTTATTAGATGATAATTTTCACTTGTCAATTCTGAATGCTATTTAGCTGCTACTTGGGAGTTGTAGAAAACATCTTCTGGAAGAAAGCACAGCACAGTTATAAGGAATTAAGCTACAACCATTCAACAAAACTTACCATACATCTTCTAGAAACATGGTGTCACTGCATCAACATCATTGCATGTTTTGATAATTCAAAGAAAGAACCCTGACCTTTTTTAGTAACCTGGTTACTTCTATATCAGTTTATGTTTTCGTAATTCAAAAGAAACAACCCTTACCTCTTCTAGTAACCTGGTCACTGCTTCAATATCATTGTATGTTTTGGTCATCTGGGTTACACGCTCAGCACATAGAACTGAAATAGAGAAATGGGACTCTCTATGAAAGGAATACAGACTGCCAAGTGGCACTGGCATTCAAAAGGCAACTTTTCAATAAAAACATGGCTATAAAAAGTAGTTTTTGAGAGGAATAGGGGTGGGGACAATAGCATGTTTAACCATGCTGAGGAAATGAGGGCTAAGTGCCTTTCCCAAGGACATGCCATAGTAGCTAACCCGGGCTGGTCTTTGCAATGGAAGTTAAAGAACATGCCAAGGCAGATAACCAAAGCTGATCTTTGCAACTGGAGTTAAGGGCCTTTCCTGAGGGTATGCCATGGCAACAGACTCAGGCTGGGCATTACAATGGGAGATAAGGGCCTTTCCAGAGGGTATGATATGGCATCTAACCCAGGCTGGTCTTGACAGGTACCAAACATGCAACCCTTGGATTATGAATCCAATGCTCTACCAACCAAGTTACTACATCTCACTTTTGAGGTTGTATAAATGATGTAAGCATCACAATTTCTTAAGAGAAAAAGGCAATACTGTGTAATATGGCAGCAAATCAAATTTGATTCATCTGGAAATAAAATATTTAGAGAATGTGGATGATTAAGCAAGAACATATTACTTAATAGTGAGTAATGACTTAAGTTAACTATAATGTGTGTGTGTGTGATTTGGATTTTTAAAAATTTCTTTAGCCATATTGCTACAGTGTTTGCAGTGGGACAATTTATACTGATATCTAGCACTGGGGCAGTCATATTATCCTGATACCAGGCCAACCTGTCTTGACACTAACCTCTTAATGCTGAGAACCTAGCATGGCAGCTGTTATTTTTTTAAGTCTTTGGTATGAATTGGCTGGGGTTCGAACCCATGACCTTCTGCATCTGAGAAAGATGCTCTAACCACTTAGGCCAACAGAGTGGTAAAGTTAAATAGAAGCCATGTCCAGAACAAAATAATACATAGTTCAAACTTTATCTGGCACACAAAATTATTGATGGTCAATTTTTCAATATGTCAATAATCAATCCTTCTAGGGAACATCCCTGCTATAAATAAAGAGAATTATCAAAATTATAGTTAGAAATCTGGAGTTGTAAAGCAAAATGACTTGTGGACTTTGAAACAACATAACTTTGCCAATGTTAAAGATATCTGGCTAGATTAGGTGTCAAAATCAAGGTAAAAAATCAAACTTTATGACTAATTCAATAAAATGTGCATATATATTACAACTGTTAAAATGCAGGTACAAACAGGTAACAACAGGTAAAATACAATTATTTTATTACCTCTTAGAAAACTTAGAATGTTCTCAAAACTTGTTCAATTGACCCTAGATGTACTAGTGAATAATCATAGTAGCAACACAAGTCTTTCTTTCATGGTGTCCATAATATATAAAATTCTATAAAATTAACCAAAATGATCTCCAAGGTGAGATCTGTCCACACACCTAAGTGACCTATATCGCCTCTGCCACGTTTGATCGTCGCATTGAAGTTCGTTAAACGGACAATTTTTCCAAAAACTTCATCTGAATAGAATATTTGAAAATAATCCGAAGCTTCCTGGAGCCATATAACTCTCGGGTGTGCCCAACTCTGTCAGAAAACTGAAACAAATCTCTTTGGTTTTCGGGCTTTGTCCAAAAAAAAAACCACGTGGAGCGTACAATTCGTCTGGTTCAAAACCTTCAAAGTCATCTTCACTGTCATCACTGTCACCCACAAGTGCATTCCATTGTCTCTCCATACGTCTTCCCTCATTGTCAAACAAATTTATCAGGTCAAAATTATTTAAATCTTCCGAAAACTCGCCTCTAAAAATAAAAATCCTTCAAACGCCGCCATTTTGGATACAAATTTCAGCATTGAATTAGGTAGATATGGCTTTCTTTAGTTTTTAATTTAATGTTTCATTGTTTTCATCAACTGTTTGCAATGTACAAAAGTAAAAATATGCACTCATTTATTTATGAATGGAGACTCTACAAAACACACACACACATGTGTGTATGTGTGTGTTCTTCAAATATCTTTTATTATTTGGTCAATGCATGTGGTCTTGAATCAAACTTACGTTGCAAAACATTTACCTTGACCATGACATATAGATCTCTTTCTTATTTTTAATTTTTTTTTATTTCTTAAAGGTTTCTTTCTTTATTTAAAAAAGCCTTTCACAAAATTTAGTTAAGAAACTTGACAAAGCAGAAAAATGCAAAATCCATCTCTTTTTGAGTCAAACAGGCCTTGACATTTGACCTTCTGGCCCTAAATCAACTGGCCTCTTCCAGTCTTAAGTACAAGTTATCCACAACTCTAGTCAAGGTACAAGTTCTAGAACCAAAATTATGTTTAAAAACATTTTTATTCTTTCTGTCAATCCTTATGCCTTTTGATGCTCAAATCAATTGGCTTCTTTATAACCCAAAATTATAAGCCATCCACAAACTGAGGTTTGTGTACAGACAACATTTTTCAGTCTGTGGCCTTGACATTTGATATTTTAACCCAAAAATTGAGTTCTCTTTTATAAAGTGCAGGCCAACACCACACAAAAAGTTTAGTCCTGGTCTATGATGTTGAATCAAAATTAATGTCCTAAAGATATATAATTTTTTTTCCAGTCAGTGACCTTGACTTTTGATCTTTTGACCACAATACTGATAGATTGTTTTCTTATTACTTCAAGTGCAAGTGATCCACAAAGTTTTGTCCAGTTCTGTGATGTGGAACTGCTATTATACTGAAACAATTTTTCATCCTTCAGTCAGTGACCTTGACTACTGATGCTTTAAAAGCAAAATTAATAGGCTCCTTCCATACCAAGATGCCAGTCATCCAAAATGTTTGGAAAAGGTAGCTGGTATAAAATAAGTTATTGTGCAGAAACAAGAAAGGTAACAGACATATGTCATAACAATATATGCTACACCATTTGACTGGTACTTCCCCATTGGACAGGTGTAATAAAAACTGAAGACCTTTTTTTTAAAAGAAATAGGGGTCCAGACAGTGTCTTGGTTAGTGAAGCTTTGCTTTATCAGTTACACTTCCAATCATATAGATGAAATACATTTTTGCATTGGTAACCACAAATATTCATCCATGGATTTAAATATAAATGGGTGACACAAAGCAATACAATGTTTTTCTTTTAAAAATCATCAAAATAAACAGATAAGTGGCTTTAACACTCAGTTGATTACCAATATTAGACTATCTCAGTAGTGCATAAAATTACAAATAGCCACTTTATTTGTTTGCAGTTCTCAACCTACTGACATTCTATGGGTGCATATAGTTAAGAGGTAATATTGATTTTATGTGTAACCATGTTTACCTGGAGAAGACATTAAAATGATATTTGACAATCAAAATGCTTGATTTTTTAAAATAAATATTGATACATCTTCCAGTTACAATAAATAATCAATGTCACTGAAACATATGTATATAGAAAATATTGGCATGTACAGGAACATGCCAGCTGAAACAAATGTGTTGAGCTGATATGTAACATGTTCTATGGAAACAGTGAAATTTGTTCTTAAAATAAACTTATTAGCAAGCAACCCAATTGAGTCCTAATATCACTCATAATTTAACAGCAGCATATCTCTTCAAGCATGTAATGTAGCCATGTAAGAAACAGTGACTGCTCCAAGATTTTTACAGAGGGGAATTCCATTCTGACATTTTTTTGGGGTGGTGGTGGCAAAATTTCAACTTTGAAGGAATAGGGGTGTGGAAAAAGTTTTATGGACAGACAGACCCTTTGAAGTAGTTTTCAAGAAAAATGCATAAAATAAATAGCTTTTAATGAGTCACAAAAATTTAGTTGTTTACCTTCACTGTCAGCATAATGACAGCAGTTATTAGCTATACAGAATTACACTATATCATATGCATTAAAACTACATGAAACAATTTTGAGACATCACCACTGAATGCTGAAAATGACTGCCACTGGACAGACCTGTCATTGGTAATATGATTTTAATAACTAGATAATTAATAAAAGTGACAGTCTCACTGCTCAATGCAGAAATTCACTTAATAAGCACTTGATTATAGTAACTGATCTAAAAGTCAAGCACCTGCATGATCAGCTTAAGCTTTGTTAATATTAATATTAATGATTTACACTCAGTGCAAATCAACTGTCTGCAATTTCTGAACATACTTTTGTAATATGTGGATTCATTAACCTATGTAATAATATCTACCAAAACTCAGTATCATCCCAATTTTACCTATTGTACTACAGTCTGAACAATACTATGCAAATATAAAGGAATATATTATTAGCTCTAGGTAATAATCAAACTCAACCAAGCTCCTGATTATAGAAACTTATTTACCAAGTTTTATCAAAGTGGACTCTAAAAATTAACAAACTCGGCCAATAAGACACACAATCACCTCATTAATATGGGCAAATCTCACCTGTTATGAAACTTGTCTAAAAAATAATAATATAGGCTTATTTACCAAGTCAAAACAAAATTTCTATCTAAATTTGGTCAAGTTCAGTCAACCAATTACAAGATTACCTTGTCTATACAATTAGATCTTGCTTTTAATCATCAAACTCATGCAACATCTTCATTATATAAGACTATTATAGCAACCCTGATCCTAAATAGCCACCTTATTGTGGACTGGCTCAACCAATCATATACAAGATCACCTCATTAACATGTTTATCTTGCTCATTATCAAACTTGTTCAATATCATAATAGTACAGATCAAAATTGCATGTCTGATCAAAATTGGATATGGTAACAAGGTCTGCCAATTAGACACATATCACCTCACTAATATGCATGAATCTCACTCATTATCAAACTCATCAGAAATCTTGATGTCATAAAACTACAAGTTTTATTTAGATTAGAATGAAGGCAAACATATTCACAAACTCAGCCAATAATATGCAAGATCAATTCAATAATATGTGCAGAATTCTTTCATAATCAAATTCTTCTTGCTATAAGCCTATATAGCAAGTCTGATCAAAATAGGACAAAACAATATAGTCCAGAGTGGTAACATGCTCAGTCAATAAGAGACAAAATTATAGTATTTATTTGTATTGATATAGCCCATTATTGAAGCTGTCAGAGATAGTAATGATGTAAGTATAAATTATAAAGTCTGATTCAATTCAGACTTGGTAATGCTCAGTCAATCATATCCAAAACTGCTTTGTGTGGATTTTGCTCATAATCAAACTTGCTTATATTTATGGATTGATTCAAACTGGATCAAAAATATGCCTACAGAGTGGCAATAAATATTAATGAGCAAATTACATTAAAAATATGGGTATGGAGCCACACCATAAGTTACCTGGCTTCTAAGAATCAGGTGAATTAAAAATAGGAAAATTGATTTCTTATATACCGTTGTAAAGATTTAAAATACAATTAAAAAAAAAAGAAGTAAAAGTGAGATTTCTGTAGATCTAAAATATGTGTCTGGCGGCCTTTTACAGGTGTCAAAAGCTATATACCCTTTCCACAAAAATTACACAAAATGTGAAGGAAAATAAAACAAAATGTTTCTACACCTACATGAACAACAAGCATTATGCAAGATCCAGTGTCTCACCTTCATCCATATGTGTGTCAGTATGACCCGTTATCTTTTTATCTTTTATAAATTTTCAACAAAGTGTTAACATTGCACACAATAATCCTTCTGTAGGTGATACAGGCAAGACTCCTCACTATTTAGCATGTAATCTTTAGGACCGTGGTAATAATATCCAAAATATACAGTAACTGATGTTGAATGTATGTGACTTCCATAAATTTAATACACAACTTTACTGTTTAACATTTTCACAGCAATGAATATTTCTTACTGCTGAAGCAAGCCATACAGGTAAGACAGGACTCATTACATATTAGCATAAAAACTGTGGGCCTACTGTAATATTATAGCAAAGTTTCAGTTCAATGAAGCAACACATATACAAGAAAGGTGACTTTCAAAACCTGATGATCAAACTTGAACTATAATGAGGCAAACTTTCTGCTTAAGTCAACAAGCAAGATCAATAAGACATAAACTCAAAGGATCCTAGTATATAAACTTTATAAGAATCTCAGTATATAAACTTTATACGCAATGTAATATTCAATAAACTCTAAGAATCTCAGTATATAAACTTTATACGCAATGTAATATTCAATAAACTCTAAGAATCTCAGTATATAAACTTTATACGCAATGTAATATTCTAATGACAATAAACTCTAAGAATCTCAGTATATAAACTTTATATTCACTGTAATATACTAATGACAATAGACTCTAAGAATCTCAGTATATAAACTTTATACGCAATGTAATATTCAATAAACTCTAAGAATCTCAGTATATAAACTTTATACGCAATGTAATATTCAATAAACTCTAAGAATCTCAGTATATAAACTTTATATTCACTGTAATATACTAAATATAGCAGCTCTAAGGATATCAGTACAAATTTATTAACTGTAACAAAATAAAGAAAGAAAGAATGTCAGTATGAATTTATTTACTGTAATATACTAAGAACAAAAACTCCAACGATATCAGTATAATGTATTAACTATTATATACTCAAACCAGAAACTCTAATATCAGTATTAATTAATTAACTATAATTTACTTAAGACAAACTTTACGGATATCAGTATATAAACTTTACACCCACTGTTATATACTGAATTTCCAGCCGGATGCAGCCACTGATGTAAATGATGTGATTTTAAAAACTTTAACACTGTAAAACTAAATGTTACAAGCTTTCTGCTTATGGAGCTCACAGTATCTCATGGTATGAAAGACCTATGATGATTGTTGTTGTTGTTGTGGGGCTTAACACCATTTTTCAGCACATGATAGGCTATACATGGCCGGCCAGTATAAATGGTGGAGGAAAAAAACGGGAAAATATCCGAAAGAAACACAGACCCACAAGAAGCTACTGGCAAGCTTTCTTACATATCCACATTCGCGACCTATAGTGATATTTACTCAAATGTTTCTCTCTGAATCAGCAAATGATGTAGAAAATAATGCAACTTTCGAAAACTTAAGAAAAGTAGAGATATAACACCAAAGTTCCATTTTAATGCCATCAATGGTGTGGAAGATATGCAACCTTTAAAATCATCAGTGCAAAATTGTAACATTGCTGGCAACACCAATGCCAGAAAAGTCACTTGGACTATGATTACCCCCACCCCCATGATTAAAAAGACAAGACAAACAAATCACACTCCATGCTTACACAGGATATACAAAAAATCCCCCAATACTTACTTATGCAAAATACATAATAAAAAAACATCCTCCCAAGCTAATGTGAAGCACACAATATAAACATTCTCCCCCAAGCTTATGTAGAGCACAGTAAACAACATCCCCCAGCTAACTTAAGAATACATAATAACAAAACATAACCCCCCATGCTTAAGCTGCATAACCTTTCAGCTTACACATGCACATGTGTATGCTTTGATGTACTCTGCTACATGTGCTTAAGAGAAAAGCATTAACACTTACAGTGTGGTGGACAACATACAGTTGTTTCTTGTAAATTTCTACAATAGCTGTGACTAAAACCTCAATTACCAGCAGGTTGCTTCAAGATTTGGATTTTCCAGTGGTTGGATCAGAGGCAAAGACAAGAAGAAGACAAACAAAAGCAAAAAAGTGAAATGGATAGAAAGAGATATTATGCATGACAGATTGGGTAACAACTACAATGTATTTGACCAAATGACCAAGCCAATAACAGCTATGTATTTCACTAATACTATACTGTTTGCAAAGTACTTGACCAATATACAATTCTGCATACCTATACAAAGTAGGGTCAAATGAAGCACAGCATATAATAAACATGTAACAGTTACAACAAGCACCTGTCAAATGTGATACAACTGTTACGGTCTCTGTGAAATGAACAAATTGCATTAGGTATCTACCCATGGTGTACTCACTCACTCACTCACTCTCTCTCTCTCTCTCTCTCTCTCTCTCTCTCTCTCTCTCTCTCTATATATATATATATATATATATATATATATATATATATATATATATATATATATACATATATATATACATATATACATATATATAGATATATAATATCTATATATCTGTATATAAGGTGGATCCAAGTGCAAGCCATAGAGATCCAGATCTGCCATCACATAATGCAGATCTGGATCTATACAGTCTGTTTTGGAATAGTCAGTACAACAAACAACATGACCCTGATTTACTGGTGTATTATGTAACATCAGATCAGGGTCTATGATGTTTGCAGCTGTAAACAAATACATACTGTACCAGTAATGCAATAAAAAAGACAACCTTGATCAAGTACCTGCCAGATAAGACAGCTCTGGGTCATCTAATTTATCTCCAAATTCCTCTGTCTCCATTCTCAAAACAATCCAATTATGTAACATCCAACAGTCCATGCAACTCCATTTTCTTAATTAGTTTGTTGTTTTTTTATGTAGCACCATCCCCTTTGGAAATACACAAATTGATATAACTGACTTCATTTAATTATTTTATTTATGTAAGGCATTTTAAACTATGAAATCCAGATATTCTGAACTTCCAATATGTTATATATTTGTAATCTTCAAGGTTAGTGTTGCAGTGTAATACCATAACAGCAACTAATGAAACATGAAAATATCCTCTCAAAAGTTCCTGGTCCACTCTGAAAATTGCTACCTGAAGCCACTGAGTTGGAATTTATAACCACCAAGAACATATCTATGCATTTGTACTTTTGGAACTATGTAACTAGGATCCAGTGTTTCAATTTTATCATAAGAAACAATCCAGTTCCTGAAAGTATTGTTTATTTTTAAAAATCGCTTTGAAATAATGTGTCTAACAATCCTGAAGGTATTTTTCAGAAACCACTCCTTTTTCATAATCAGCATATAAGGTACATGTTCCAATTTTCAATGGTTCCACTTTCTCTAAATTTTAAATATATCTGTAAAAGACCTGAAGACTATTTTATTATCTGCATACTGATTTCAACTGGCTACAGTAAAACAAAAGGACAATTTTTAGAACAATGTTTTTTTATCTTGAACTTAAAGATTGAATACAGATTTTTCAAAAGCTGTTGAATAGTTCAACTTTAAGAATCTTTTTTAGCATATGTCAGGCAGAAACCAGCAGAAAAGCAAATGATCATTTCATGAAAAAATATAATACAGAAATGGTCATCAATGTAGAACCACAATTATTTAATAATGTATGTTGTAGGGTTCAAATCTTCATTTACTTTTGTCTTGATATGAGAAGAAATAACTATTTCTTGGGCTGTATTAAAAAACTTGTTTCCATGAGAAACTAAAAAAAGATCTCTTTAGCTGTAAACTTATGTTCCCTAAACTTCAATGAAAATGACAACTGAGAATACTAGTAAAGGCATAATAGCATTGCAAAATATCCATGTCCATGTCTGTGGAAAGTGTTACATAGCATATCTGCTGGGTTTAATTTAGGACCTGTGACTGCTGGATGCAGACATTTCTCAAAACATTTTGAGTCCTACTTTTATTTACACTTGTATATACCAGTGTTTTAAGTTGAATTTTGTCCCTACATTTTCTGTTCAAGAACATTCCATGATCCAAAATACTTGTACCATAAAATACACAAGAATGAATATCCAATGCACAGAATGAATATCCAATACACAGAATGAATATCCAATGCACAGAATGAATATCCAATACACAAGAATGAATATCCAATACACAGAATGAATATCCAATACACAGAATGAATATCCAATACACAGAATGAATATCCAATGCACAGAATAAATATCCAATACACAGAATGAATATCCAATACACAACAATCTGAACATAACTGAAGCCTCAGTATCAACACTGAAATTCAATATTATCACAACACTAACACCTTTCCAAGGGAATAAAAACAAAGCTTGCAATCAATAGCATGATTACTACTATTTGCAATCAATAGCATTACTACTATCCTTTCAATTTTGCTAACAAGGCAACTCAACCATTAGTTGTAAATATAAACTGTAACTGCAAGAAACAAAACAAAAATGTGCTCAAATGATTTTAAATACACCCAAACAGTCAATGATCAGTGAAGCATAAGCTTAAAAACTGGGCCACAAAAAAAAGGAGAAAATATAAGCTGTAGTTACTCAGGTGCTGCACAAATCAATCAATTATAAAGGCTTTTACTGTGCCCAAAACCTTTTGAGTGCCTGAGTATTTAGTGTCTCAGTTTAAACTTGCAATAATTTTTATCTAGATATCTTCACTTTATCATTTATTGCTACAAAGCTTCTGTAAAATCTAAACCCAAATGTAACAGTCATTCACAATTAATAAAAATATCCAAGATAAACTTCCCAAAACTATTGTTGGCACATAGAATAACTACCCTGTCCTCTGTACATTTCCACCACATTGTAATTGACCATAATGGATTGACCACACCACCTCTATGGAATCAACATCTGGATGTTGATCCAGGTGTATCTATGGGAACCAGGTATTTGAAGAATAATAAATATGGTACAGGAAGCTGTACCAATTAATGATATTGATTAGTATTGGTCACAATACACATGCACTAATACAAGCCAATATAGGACACATTTATTTTATTGTCATGGTTCCAGGTGTCTTCACAGACAACCATCACTCAGGGCAACTGAATATTCATTATCTACACACCGTAGTGTTCCTCAGTAAATATAATAATCTATTATGAGACAGCAAATATATGTTTCTTCTGATTTACATGATAATTTTCATATGTGTAGGCCTAACCTTTATGTCCTTTTGGCAAATTCATTTATGTGTCTGATATACTCAAAAAACAAATCGGATAGCCTGAAGATATGGGTCAGTGTAGTATATTACCATTAATCTGTAATATGACACAGCAGATCCTGATCTGCTGGCATAACATATGATGCCTGTGTAGGGTATACACAGTTTTCAGACAGATCTAAATTTTACACAAGTATAAAAATACTAAAGACAAATTTGTGAACAAAAAACTAAACTATTGTTTCCTCTTTCTAACACTCTACATGTAAGACATAAAAGTAGCATTGAAAGTGACCAATCCTTACAAAGAGTAATATTCAGAAAAGAATGCTTCCTGATTGTACAGTATATTAAAAAAATAAAAATATAGCGGAAAAATGAAATTACAATACATGCGGTCTCAAGAAGCAAGAAATGAAGCCACATGAAATAAAGCAACAAAACAAAACAAAGAAAATATGATCAACAGCCATACCCAAATTGTAAGCTAGATTGTGGTATATAGAGGGGCCTTATAGTGAGGACTTAATGCATTTGTAGAAATTTAAGTGTAATAAAAGACAGTGGAAAATAACCATCAGACTGGCATTCATAAATTCAAAATGGTGTTGGTTACTTCTATCCATTGCACAAGTTTATATCACCTTACAAAAGGAACAATTTTGAGTAAACAAGATAATCTGAGGTGAATGGATGGTAAATATAAATATATATGCAAGTAGTTGATTGATACTGCACTTTTTTGTGAATCAAGCTTTAAGTTTAGAGAAGATGTGACTGCAGACATGTTTCCTGTGCACACCTGAATTCTGTACACACCTGAAAGCACAAAGCAAGCCTGTTTACAACCAAGCTGATTTGATCGGTATTAACAAAATATTTAGCAGTAGAGAGACCAATGGTATAAGATATCTTGAGGGTAAAACATCAATTATCATGGACTTGTCCCCAAAATTGTGTTGCCTAAATAATTTTGATATCTGTATAATAATGTAATGTAACTTTTTCCTAAATATTAATTAAAAAGTAAACAAATGAAGCATTAAACCATGTTACTGTGAATGATTTATCTCCATTAATTAAAGTAATGGATACAAAAATATGGTAATACATCTGATTATACACATATACATAGAAAATTAACTTATTAACCAGTAGTGCCTCATTTACGGGGCAGGAGGTGGTAGCCAACTTCTGAGCTCTGTAGCATTAAGGTCATGTGTGACACAATAAAGTGGGTGGTATTTTAGAAAGGTAGACAGATGTAGCTTTACATGATACCAAATAATATGGATGTTCTAGTTGCACTACAAAATACAGAGGGAAAAACCACTTTTTCCACTAGAGTTTCTTCCAGCTTGTCCGAGGTTGTGATCCAGTTTTGTGTCTGGATTTTAGACTTTTTTGGCCTCAGATCTAAGACAGACCAGACTGAATTGCACACAGACATGTGAACCTTTGCAAAAAGTAGGAAAAGATGGGCATTTAGAATGAAGAGTGGTCTCAACACGAAAATGATGGGTCTGTTAAGCAAAAACCCCAAAAAATAATCAAATTTTTACCCTTCTGCTCATACTAAGGCAAAAGCCAATGAAAATCTGTTTCTAACACAAATAGGCATCAAGTTAACCGAAAATGTCTTAGAAGTTGATCTATTAGGTTGTATTCAGAAATATCTCCCAAAATCAATTCCCTACTTGCATTTCAGGCGAAAATGACAAAAACTTACTGGGGTTAATGGGTTAAATGTCTCACAAACTTTACAAAATTATTTACTTGTTCAAAATGTTTTGAATCTGTAGTTGGCTATACATTAAAACCTGACATGAGAGACCACTTCTATGAGAGACCACCTGTCTTGAGAGTCCACATTCTCCATGTACAGACTTATTGATTATATAGTATTATGACCTGCTATGAGAGACCATTATGTATAGGCAAAAGGGGTGATCTTTCAAGAGAGGTTCCACTGTATTGATTTTTCTGTTTTGAAATACTAACCTATTTCACCTTCAGTTTGTGAAGAATTCATGAGAAAATGAGTCAGAATTACTCCCACATGCCCATAAAATTAAATCTTTTAATAAAATCTGAAATGAAATCATCAGTGGTTCTTTTTTATCTCAAATTTGAGCCACTACAAAATTGGGTGAAGATATCTAGTATACAAATCCAATTATTAAAAAGTTTTGTTTCCATTTTTTTAGACCATGTGACCTTGATCTTGATTCTTTGAGTCTAAAATCAAATGTTGTTTCCTTGCCTAAAATGGTGGAAAGCTCAAGATATTGTGAAGACATGAAATAGGCAACAAACCGGCATATAAAATAACTATGAATGCATAAATGAAAATAATTACAAATATAAATAATTCAGCTTTTTTTTCAAAATTAAATGTTTTTATGAGTGAACTATTGACATTAAAATTATGATTTTAGAAAACAATTTATATGGATTTTCCACTGTTTTCTCAGGGATGTGTGTTCATGAAATTCCTACAAAATTTACAAATCCTTCCTGTCTTTAATAAAGGTCAGGTTTGATGTAAGCCTAACTCAACCTGTATCCATCATAAATTTTAAATTTATTATATTAATAATGTTATTGATTCCATAATAGGTCACACATCAAAGTCAAACAATTAATAAATTACATTTTGCATTTAAGCAATGAGGAAAGCTTATTTATTATTTAGTCATAAAATAGGACTCATCTAAATGGCTAGTATGTAAAATGGCAGACATATTGTTTTGTTACCTTGTTTGGTAAAGCTGGTTTGTATGTAGTTTTAATTCACAGTATGCAATCAGGGTCACAATACAACATATAGGACACCAGAAATATACCCATTAACCCATTATTGACCCAGTGGCATACATACACACACGTTTGTGTGTGTGTGTGTGTGTGTGTGTGTGTGTGTGTGTGTGTGTGCGTGTGTGTGTGATTATTTACAACATGTACATGTATATATAACAGTAAGGCCCTTGTCTCCACCATACAAATTGAAAATCCTCTTTAAGGATAGTGACAAATCAGGAACTCACCCTGTGAAAATCTTTCATGTAAAAAATAATTCACAATGACAAAATTTATATCTTCAAATGAATATGGATAACTGATGTTGGTATGAAACAATTTACAATGGTCCCTCATTATAGGGCACCTCAATATAATACAGTCTCTGGTATATCATGGGCTGACTAAATACTCACTATAACACAGTCCCTAGTATATCATGGGCAGACTAATCTCTCACTGTAACACATATGGGCTGACTAAACACTCACAGACCCCAATATATCATGGTTAATACCCACTATAACATTGTCCCTGGTATACCATGGGCTGACTAAATAATCACTATAACACAGTCCCTGATATACAATGGGCAGACTAAACACTCACTATAACACAGTCCCTGATATATCATGGGCAAACTAAACACTCACTATAACATAGTCCCTGATATATCATGGACAGACTAAACATTCACTATAACACATATTGGCTGATTAAACACTCACAGACCCCAATATATCATGGTTAGACTAAATACCCACTATAACATTGTCCCTGGTATACCATGGGCTGACTAAATAATCACTATAACACAGTCCCTGATATACCATTGGCTGACTAAACACTCACTATAACACAGTTCCTGATATATCATGGGCAGACTAAACACTCACTATAACACAGTCCCTGATATATCATGGGCTGACTAAACACTCACTATAACACAGTCCCTAATATACCATGGGCTGACTAAACACTCACTATAATACAGTCCCTGATATACCATGGGCTGACTAAATAATCCCTATAACAGAGTCCCTGATATTGGCAGACGAAACTATATTACACTCCCTGATACATCATGCACAAATAAAACACATCTTGTTATTAAGAAATAGACCATTATGAGACAACAGGGTGTATGTTGATCTAAATTATAAGCAAGCATGTGAAGTACTGCAGATATATTTGTGGACAAAAAAAGTAACCAACTGTTCCCTCTAACTCTCTACATATCACTATGATGTCTGCAGTGTGACAGTTTGTAGCATATCTAGCACTGGGGCAGCATGCTAGACATGTAGGATGATGTCCCACCCAGTCACATAATCCTGACACTAGGTCATCCAGTCCTAACACTAACCTCTTAATTCTAAGGGCCTAGCAAGGCAGCTGTTAGTACAAATATTTTAAGTCTTTGGGGCATTTTAAGTGACCAAACCCTTATAGAGCATTGTTACAAAAAGGTTGAGTTCCTACCTGTTTGTTAAAAAATAAAAAAATTATCAGTTGATAATGTGAAATTAAATTTATAATTGGTTTCAAGAAGCAAGAAATTAAACATGAAATAAAGCAAAAATAAAATAAAAAAAATCAAAGATTAACCAGTATAATGCAATCCATTACAATACCCAAATTGTAAGATTTGGTGGTATACTTAAGGTGTTATAGCAATGACTCCCTGTATTTGTAAAAATTCAAATATAATAAAAGACACTGGGAAATAGCCATCTGACTGGTGTTCACAAATTCAAGATGGTGTCAGTTTTGTCTTTTAAGTTTATATTACCTTACAAAAGGAACAATTTTAGAGAACCAGGTAATTTAAGGTATGTACATGGTAAACAAAAATATATATGTAAATAGATCAGTTTATGAATTACATGTGTGGTTGCAGACATGATTTATGTGCACACCTGAAAGCACAATGAGAATCTGTTTATGAAGAAGGATATGACTGATCTATTTATTTGCATAATTAAACACCCAGTAGTATAACAACTTGCTAAGATGATATATCAGTTACCATGGACTTGTCCCCCAAATTTTGTTGCCTGAATAATTTAGATATCAATATAATAAGTTATAATGCAAGTTCTTCTAACTACTAATTAAAAAGTTATATTAATTAATTAATTTATTATAATGCCATAAAAATTTGTATTTTGAAAACAAATGTTTAACCCTATTTATTGTGAATCCTACAATGTCTTGTGAATTTGGTACAATTGCAACAATTGTTTTGACAAAAGTAATGGATAAAAAAAAAAAACCCTTCGTAAGAAATCTAAATACAGTAGAACCTGTCTTGAAAGACCACCTCTTCTGCCAAAACTTATTGGTCTCTCAAGACAGGTGGTCTCTCATAACAGGTCATAATACTATATAATCAGTAAATCTGTGCATGGAGATTCTGGTCCCTCAAACCAGGTGGTCTCTCATATCAGTGGTCTCTCAAGACAGGTTTTACTGTATGTACATTTCTCATAAGCACTAGTTCAATATTTTTTTAACTGTGCTTGCCTTTATTGATTTTTCAGTTTCTAAATGCTAACCTGTCACACCTTCAGTGTGAAAAGAATTCATGAAAACAAGATTTCAGAATTTCTAGAGTATTAACACAAACAGTTCTTAACTCCTTTAATAAACCCCAATTTGTCAAGTGTTTACCTTGTCTCAAATGCCAGCAATTCACACATAAAAAAAACTTGCCAGCAATCATTAATACACATTTTAACTTTTGTTCCTCAACATGAGTATCTAACATCTATAAGATTTACCTACATATTAAAACAAAGTCAGTTGATCCACTTTGGAAATAGTACCTATGCAAATCCCCACCCACTCCCACACACAGAAGTCTTCCAAGGACTTTTTATATTACCCAAGCTATTTGTAAGCCAATTAAGTACTGCCTGAAGGGTGGTAGTTTATATCCGACCTCTTTACCTTTTAATTGCTTTTATCCTAATTTGCAGGTATAAATTGCTCCAAGCAAGACTGTCTACTATTTAGGCATGCTGCATGTTACTGTGGTATATTCATGTGTTTTAATGACATTTTTAACAATCATGCTTTTTGAAACACTACTGTGTCAGGTGATTTGAGAGTAAAAAGTCATGTTTTATTGGACACATTGTACTATGGCAGGTATGGTATTCATGCAATTCCCCAAAAATCCCTCCCACTTTCAAAAATGGTGAGTTTTGGAATGTTGCACACCTAGGGTTTGACATCAGCTCCACTAAACCTGTAACCATCAGTAATTTTATAAAGATTGTATGAATAATGTAAGTGCTTGAGTAATAAATAAAGTCAAATGCTTAATAAATCACATTATTTTTATAAACAGTGAGGCACTTCCAATGATTATTTAGTTATTATACAAAACTGCACTTGGCAAAGATATAAAATAAAATAAGATATAAAATGGCCGAATTCTTGTTTTCAGATTTTGGTGGTTATCTCAGTTTGTGTGTAGTTTTAATTCAAAGTAAACAGTGTCATGATCACAAAATTGTAGTGTAACACCTAGTCCAAGATTTCTCCGACAGTTCACATACCTAATTTTGATATTTTGACATTATTGTTGGGGTCTAGTCAATTGCCCATGGAACAAGTTGGAATTTGTTACCATAGCATAGAGTAGCTGCCTACTAATGCAAACTTAAATGACCTTACAGGCAATATCTGGATGAAACTGATAGAAAATTTGTTTTCTTGGGAAATTGCCCAAAAAACATTCCTTGTCTTTAAAACACTGAGACAATATCCACCTACAGCTTTGATGAACTTTAACTCTGTACTATTTGCATGGCCAATCACATGATTAAATAAATATTACAATCTACACATCCAAGACATCAATGTCCTTAAGTCACATGTTATAGATTTGGTGGCCTAGTGGTTAGAGCATCTGCCTCCACGATGCTCATGCTCGAGGTCAAGGGTTTTATCCCTGGTGGAGTCATACCAAAGACTCACAAAAATGGTACTAACAGCTGCTTGGAATGACACTCAGCATTAAGAGGTTAGTGTTATGACTGCTTGGCCTGGTGTCAGGATCATGCTGCCCCAATGCTAGACATCACTATAAACTGCCACACTGCAAACACCATAGTGATATGACTGAAAATTTTTAAAGATACGTTAAAAATCATAATCACATCACATCAACAATAAAACCTCTATCCAATCAACAATAAAACCCCTATCCAATGTTTTTGTGCAAAACATTAAAAAAATTGATTGAAAGTCAAATATTGTTTGTAAAAAGAACTAAAACAAACTTAATCCTCAACTTTATTTAGTCTGAGAACAACCACCAGAAACCTGTTGCAGTGACCTGGAGGAAACCAGAGGAGTCAAGCTGAGAGCAAGTCAGTGTTGTAGTCATGTGATACCCACAAAATGTCACAGACACTCAATTCTTTATGAATCTGGTTTGCTCCAGATGGTTGTAAATTCCAACTTTTGTTGTTGTTGTTGTTGTTGTTGTTGTTGTTGTAGGGTTTAACGCCATTTTTCAGCACAGGATAGGCTATATATGGTGGCCAGTATTAATGGTGGAGGAAGAACCCTGGAAAACCCCAAGAAGAACCACCACCCATGAGAAGCTACTGGCAGGCTTTCTCACTTACCCATGCAGAGGTGAGATGGCAGTGATCTGTAACGGTCAGCACTTTAGGCCACTTGGCCCCCACCCCCCAACTTTTCAAGAGCCAATGGGTACTGACCCCACACTCCAACCTAAATGTCAAGATATGTAAACTGGGTTTGGATGGCTCTGAGGAAACTCAAGCTATGCAATCCCATTACACTCATTGATTTTATCCACACACACACAATCAGCAATTTTATTTCTGAGCTCAATTAAATCCAGCATGATACTGATGTAACTGACTCTCAGAATATGGTAATTTAAATAAACCCCTCAATGTTTTGTTTTGATTTGGTGCTTTATATCATAGAGGCTTAAGCATGTTATATAGTGCCAAGAAAATTGGAGGAAAGTGCATTACACCAGGCTTTCCAAGGCAGGCCATTTGGGATGTCATTTTGGCACAACCAACAGCTAAAAAAAAGTCATGTACTGTGCTGATCCAATGGTAGGATTTTAATCTGAACCCTCTCCAGTGCAAGTCAAGCTAACCCCTAAGCCACAGCAGCTCCTCAAACATAAAAAGATGTGCAGCTGACTGATTAATGCAATCAGGTTAGACTAGTGGGTGGCCTAGTAGTTAGAGTGTCTGCCTCAGAGTTCATTCCTGGTCGTGTCATACCAAAGACTTACAAAAATGGTACTAACAGCTGCCTGGCTTGACTCTCAAATTATGAGGTTAGTGTTCACAGTGGTAAGCTTGGTGTCAGGATAATGTGACTGTGTCTGTGGCATGCTGTTCAAAATAGACATCACTATAAACTGCCATAATGCAGAAATCATAGCAATATGTCTGAAAATTTGTTAAAGCTACTTAACAATTAATTTCACACACACACACATACACACACACACACAAACAGGTATTTTTTATACCAAAATAAGTACATCGCTGCTGGTTGATGTTTCACAACTGACTGACACATAAAAGGCTATATCATGTAGTGCCTTTGCCCCAAGACACAGCAGTGATTAAAATGATCTGGTCTTGACAGGATTCAAACATATACCCTTCAGCATCATGAGTCAAGCAAGCTAATCATACAACTACCTTTTCCCTGTAATGCATCACATAATGATATTGCAGCTGAGACACTTTTTGAGTTTCCCAATGAGTGTTATCTTAAAAATTTGTTTTTACTTGAGTTTTGCCTTCTTTTACCCTAATCTTTGCTTTGTGAACCTTGTAAACTTACATGGCATTATAGGATCATGCTACTGTACCATTAAATCCTATAATATAATACAATACAATACATACACATGTACCTACCTACCTACCTACCTACATACATACATACATACATATATGAATACATACATACTCATTGGTGCTGTTTCATCCATGAAACCTGAAAATCCACTAAATGTAAAGTTGCACTGCCAAATGCTTTAAAGATGCTTTAAATACTGTAGTAAGGAAATTGCATTGTTACACTCCATGTATGCTGGATACAAGTCTCACGGTAAATTCACACCTGTTTAAATCCCTACCCTGGGTTAATTCTAATCTGGGCTGGAGGAAGCCTAAGCATATACTGTATACCCTTAATCTGTGTCCTAAAAATAGGTAACCCACCAATTCTTATTGGCTAGCAATTCCAAAAGATAATTTTCAAAGAACACACCACCAATAACCCTGTGTTTCTATAGCTATTTATATAACATTATATAACTTTTCACAGAATAAATTCAATAAATTGTTATAGAGCCTTTTCTCTTTTATCATAATTGGACCCATACAAACAATGGTCAGTCAATTAAGACAGAACCAGTACCAACCAACCACAAAATGTAGTACAATAAACTGCTTCAAAGGAGGTATACAGTTCCATTGAAGAGCTGCTTTACCTGTTTCTATATCAAGAATTATGTTTGGTTGAGAATTTTACCTATTCAGCAAATGTCCTTGTTCCAGGGCTGAGCTTGTCATTAGAAATGGTATACAAATACTGTAAGTCAGATTCCATAATGTACTACCAGGTATTTATCCAGCACAAAGCCTATGCTTTCTGATAAGCCTACCACAATGATTACAGATTATGCTAAATATTTACTAACAAAATCTTTCACAGTAAGTCTACCCCTCACTTTTTGACAAATTTATTAGCCCCTCCCCCATTTTAACATGACAGAAAAACTGTACATGAGTGTACAGTGTCTTTGCAATGTGAATGAAATGGGATAGAACTGGGAATAATCAAACAAATTAAAAGACCATATACACTGTAGTTAAGTTCATTCATAACACACCTATCACACAGAAAGACTGTTAATGTTATTAGTGCTATAGCATATCTAGTTTATGAAACAAATTTAAACTTTTTTAGATTTTGCAAGTTTTGACCTGTAATTTTGTGATCTTTTAATGATTTTATTCAATTAACTGCTAAAAATGAGCCAACATATCTTTGTGTATGGGTGGGATGCATAGCTTGTTATAAACATGCTTTTATCCAAGTGCCTTCAGAAGAGTGTGAAATTTGTGTCAGAGCATCCTCTAACAAAAGATGTTTTCACAGCAGACCATTTAGATCAATTTGTAATTAAACTTCGCAGACTGTCTGCCATGAATCACAGAATTACTTTATAGTAGATTCTGTCTTGAAAAGACCATCTCTTCTGCCAAAATGTCATTGCATCTTAAGACAAGTAGTCATTTTTCATAGGAAATAGCACTATGATCAATAAATGTGTTCACTGAGAATCTAGTCTCTCAAGAGAGGTGGTCTCTCACAGCAGTGGTCTTTCAGAATAGGTTTTACTGTAATTTCAAATATTAACACCTTAAGATTATTTCCTTGCAATGTGTAAGTAGATAACTCAATGTAAATGTTGAACTACAGTCATTGAAATATTATGACCTAATTAATTAGTATGTAAAATTTACAATTAAAACTGAACTCTGGTCATGAAATAGTTCAGTGGCACTATGGCACTATTGGTAGTTTAGTACTTGGCTGGGTTTTTGTTTGCTGTATTATAATTTAGGAAATGACATACACCTGTGTCACTAATATTGGAACATTAAAAAAAATATAATACAGGTGCTCTCAAATGTTTAAACTGGCTAAAAACTTTAACAATTATGGTCCTTCACATGAATCTCCAAAATGTTTGGTTGGGTGAAATTTAGAGCACAGCAGGAAAGGTAGCTATTTAGTGCCAATGAGGAAAGTGCCTTGCACAAGTGAAATAAGTGGTATCATTGCTGACCTCAGCTGATCCAATGGCAAGACCTGAATCTGCACCCTCTCCAGCACAAGTCTAACATGCTGACAACTAAGCCACTTCAGCTCCCCAAACATGCAAAGATCTGCAGTAGTGATTAGTATAAACAGGTCAAAATTTTATCAGAATTAGTGCATCACTGCTATTAATATGGCCGGTTTCACAGTCAATTTACACATAAAACACTATCATACTGTGGCAAACAGGTCAAGTAGTCTTGCCCCAAGACACAGTATGATGACTGACCTGATCTGGTTTGGCCTGCACACATAATTCAAACCTGCAAAATTTAATGAGACTCTTTTACCTTTATCTATGCTCTGTAAACTTTTCCTTGGGTTAACTAAACTTTCTTGGCATTATATGGCTAGAATTGTGAAGCATACATACATACATACATACATACATACATACATACATACATACATACATACATACATACATACATACATACATACATACATACATACATACATACATACATACATACATACATACATACATACATACATACATACATACATACATACATACATACATACAGTATACCTACACATTGGTGTTGTTCCATCCATGTAAATTGAAATATCACTATATAAAGCTCCACTGCAAATGTTCCTGTGCTAAATAAATTTTAGATATACTGAGATTAAGTAGCCATAAGACTGGATACACAACTTTCACAGTGAATTCACAAGTTAAAATCCTTAAACCTTGATTACTGCCATGTTCTCGTCCTACCATATTCCTTTGCTGCATGAAGTCATATGTGTCATAAATACTGGCAACCAACCAAATCCTTATAGTGGGCAATTCTAAAGAATATTTTCAGTCAACAATCCAGTTTGATCAACCAATCCCCCCCCCATTCTAAAGCTGTCTATCTAGCATTAGGTAACTTCTCACTGAATGTATTTAATTCTTCTACTGGATAATTGCACACTGTGATAAACACTGGCAGTACCAGTTCCAATTAAAACAGCAATCTTCAGAACAATTCCAATAGTTCCAACTTAAGATTTGCAGGCTTGTTTTTAATATATGACAAGAATAAGGTTTGGGTTTTTAGTTTTACCTATTCAGCTAGTGTCCTTGTTCCCAGGCAGAGCTTCCTTTTTTATCAAGAATGATATATGACTGTTTACTGTTGGTTGTTTCAATAAAATACAACCCTGCATTCATTTAATGTGAATCCATTGCTTCATGATAGGCTTACCCCATTAAATTTTAAATTAAATTTTACACATTAAATTTTCTTTGCATTTTTTCAGCAAGTACACTATTTACTAATTTTATATGGTAAAACTGCCCCTTACATTTTGAAAAAATTTATTTGGCTAGTCCCTTACCCCATTTTACCAGGCAATGCATGCACAGAGTACATGCAATAAGAATGAAATTGGAGAGAATGGAAACATCATAAACAAATTAAAAGATCATATAGTTAATTCATTTCACATACCACATATTTAATAATTTCTAGATTTTGCATGTTTTGACCAATTAACTATGTAATTGTACTACTACATGTAATGACTTTATTTAAAGAACGTAAAAATTTAGCTGAAGAACAAATCTACCTTGAGGCCCTCACACAAAGAAACTTATTTCAATAAAAATGCACACAAATACACTGGCATACTTGTACAAACATGTAGTAACATCTACATGTATAGACACATTATATAATACTTTCTTTTCTTTCTTCAGATGAATACACCACAAAACATACTGAAGCCACTTTTTATAATGATTTTATTCAAATAATTGCTAAAAATGAGTAAAGATATTTTTGAGGTGGGGTGGGGTGGGATGGGGTACACATCTTATTTGGACAGTATGGACATCATGATTATATACATGTACCTTGTGCAAAATATAAAATTAGTATCAGGCCATTAGTTCAAGAACAGTTGTGTTTCACAGCAGACCAATCAGATCAATCCAAAATCTGAAATCAAATTTAACTGTCCAGATAATTTCTGAACCACAGAATTACTACAGTTACAATAGAACCTGTTTTGAAAAGACCATCCATTCTGCTAAAAGGTCAAGTTATCATAATACAAGTGGTCACTCTTCGAAGGTCATAACACTATATTATTAATAAATTTTTACATTGAAAATCTAGTCTTGCAAGACAGGTGGTTTCTATTGCAGTGGTCTTTTAGAACAGGTTTTGCTGCTGTTTTAAATATTGAACAAATTATGTTTCAAAACAATTATTTCCTTGCAATGTGTTAAGTAGACAGCACAACATAAATGTTGAACTACAGTCTTTTAAATACTACAATGTTTCAACATTTAATTAATATGTACAAATTGCCTGGGCATAGCCAATAAGCCAAACAGATAAAGTTTTTCATGCAATGCTTGATGTAGCTATTCACCTGCAATGTAATGCTCTTGTCACAAGGTTAAAACATTTAATTAAAACAAGTTAGGTTTTGAGAAAACGCACACTTCAGGAATACATTTTACCTTTTCATGTGTTATCAATTAAATTCATCACTGAAAATGTTATTCACACATGCAATCACAAATGAATATTGATCATGAAATGGTACAGTGTCACGATGGCAACATTGGTATTTAAAAACAATGAGGTTCTGTTTAAGTCCTTGGTTGGGTTTTTAATGGCACTATCAACTAATTATTGACTATATCATAATACAGTAAATGGGATCCATCCACCCATATATCACTGTAACCTATATTCCATCCACACCAATGATGGAGAATGGTAAGATTCGGTATTAAATTTTAAGAGGATAAGCAGATGGCTTCGATGGTTTTGAATCATGTATGGATGCAGCCATCAGAGAGATAAATGAAGTGGAGGGGGGTTGGTTGTTAAAAAGTCACATTCTTACTGATAATTAGACTTGTCCTAGTAACAACAACTCCACACTGAGTGAGGAAGGGTTAATCATTTTACATGATGAAGATTGATTAAAGATCGCCATTTCATTATTTTGTGTACCATGGAACTTCCCTTCAGGATCTGGCCACTATTAAAGTCAAATTATTTGCCATTAGCATCTAGTACTTCTTCCAAAACCCCATTCTTTCGCAGAAAATTTACCTTCAAACCAGTTTTTTTAGTGTTAAACTATGCATTTTTACATCTTTCTTTATTAACTCTTTATCACCAAAAGCTATATTTTTGTGTTAAGTTATAGTACCTTTGTCCCATGCTCTGTTTTGTTATCACAATTCATGATAGACTTAAGTGGGTGATACAAAAGATACAGCTTTACAACCATATAAAATAATGAAGATTTTCTATGTGAGTTCAAAAATACAAATGAAAAATATCTTCTAGACCATATTTGTTTAGGCAAAAAACTGCAAGTTCCCGAGTTTGTGTCTGGATCTTTTACTTCCAGGAAATTACATGTAAAGCAGACCAGTCTGAACTATACATGGACAGAGGAACCTTGCAAACTGTAGAGTGAGTTTGAGATTTTGAAAAACAAATTGAGCATTAAACTGAATATCATGGGTTTAATAAGAAAATAGCCATGAAGCAAACATAAAAACAAGTCCAGTTGCTTGAGTGTAGGTTAAATAGCCAATACAAAATGTCTACTACACATCTAAACATCAAGCAAAATGAAGACCTCTCTATCAGATCTGGCAAAATACAAATTTTCAAACAAGAAAAAAGAAAATCATTCAGGTGAAAATGAAAATAATCTTCCAGTACAATGACTTAAGAAATGTACACCTATAGACATGTATACATTTCTGGAACTTGTGCTACAGAAATGAATGAGTACAACACATAATCTGCATACAACAGTACAAGCCAATACATTTTCAACTTCTAATTATGTCTTTTGTCAGAAATAAATCAACATCTGAAAAATCTAATCACCAATGTGATTTTGGTAAACACCATTGTGATTTTGGTAAACAGCAGTACCTGAACAGTTCTGGTAGGCTAGTGAGAGGACAGGCCTTTGTGGCATGGGAACAAAACAAAAGTGGATCTTTTTTTATGTCCTAACTAATTTCAGTTCTGACCATAAATTCATCTTCTTTACTTGTATGAAACCAATTCATGAAAATGCATTAAACAAAAAGACCAGTTAATTACCTCCAGAACCAGATAGCTTTTCTGAGCTTCTGGTAGAAAGGATGATTTTCATCAATCTTTGCACCATGGTTTGAGTGATTTTTTAAAGTGCAACTGTAGAATACTCCTAATAATAAAACAGTGTTATAAATTGTAATATTGGTAAATTAAGATCATAAATTGAAATATGAAATAATCTGACATTTTTTTTTCTCATACAAGACTTTAATTGATGTACAGGTAGCCACTAGAGCTTGCTTGGTAGAGCATCATGCTGGTATCTAAAGGTTGTAGATGGGACTAGTGTACCTGCCCAGGTGAGCCTAGATGGGATGCCTGTCTCCATGGGAAAAAGCACTTTAGATCCCATTCCCCTGGTATGAATGATATAGTCAATTTTGTTTTAAAACCAACAAAAACTCCCAACAGCATTTAACTGATGTGCCATTAAGCAATAAATATTTCAAAAGTGACTTGCCTATCTCTTCTGGTCAAAACATATTGAATGCATGTCAAATATAACAACCAAATGATGATAAATACAGTGTATTTGTTTATTGCATTCTCATTTTTCTCTCTTGGAATGTTTAAGTTTAACTCCCAGGTCTTCATTCCTAATTAATATGTACTCCAAAGGCTTTTGTTTTATAAAGTTTTTTGTTACAATATTTAAATGGTTATAAATTTTGATTTGTGCAGTCTCCCCACCCCCTCCAAAATTAGCAAATTTTTAAAAAATCTTATTATGACCTGAAGCACCAAAGCCAATGAACTCTTTTAATTAGCATCATATGTCATTCATAATTGGTAATTAACAAAGGCCTAGGTAACAATGGTGAGAAAATAATCACACCTCATTTAAAAAACCGTGCTTTAGAATTATGAGTTGCTTGTTTGATACAATTAAAACATGAAAAGAAATGTTTTTGTTTAATTCTTTTTCACTAAATATTAAAAAATATCCTTTAGATATCATTCTAAAACCATACATTGACTGAGTACAGCTTTATGTAAATCTTGTGTTCCTTTTTTTCTGACTGTTGTCAAAAAAGAAAAAAATGTTCCTGTAGACAACAAACTACAAAAAATCTGCAGAATAAAAGCTGGGAAATTACAAAATAATAAATAATAAATTACAAAATAATATGGTTGATTAGTTCAATCTTCAACAATTGGAACATCTGTGTAATTGTGGGGAAAAAAATCATGAGTGTAACTGTTTCTGGCAAAATGGGTCCAGTAATGAGGTTGTTGATTTCTTGTATTATGTTAATCTTAACAGTGACACTGTAACATCCGCTCTACCAATGATGATATTGCTTGTTAATTAGTGTTCACCAGGAAGTAACATATATTTCTGCTAATGGAAGTGTCGATGATGATGATGATGATGATGATGATGATTTAGTACCATCCATTGTACCCAAAGTCAGAGAAGTTCTAGCTAGCAACGTGGATATAAGTACCTTTAAACTCAGACTGACACATGGGATTCTTTATGAACATGTCACTGTAAAATATATCAATGAAAATATGGATGACTACTGACCATTTCTAGCCAATATCATGAATAAATGACTACTTATCAGTCATTAAAAACAAATATTTTTGTATAAAAGTAATTTTTATAATTCACTATCTTGTACAAATAAATATTTGATGGCAATTTCACAGATGGTAAAACTTACTAGTTTACTATTTTTGTCATCATGATAACACATTTTTATATAAATGTAGATAATTTGATAATTTATACAAATGTAGGTCATTTGATAATATAATTACCATTACATGCAAGTTCTGACAGTAATCATAGCTGTATGCAGTTCTGACTACAGGTAGGTCTAATGTCATCAACATGTACAAGTACATAAATATTTTAAAAAGATGACATCAGATATAACATTTCTCAGTAACAACTTTCTAAATATTGCAGTCCTCTGAAATATTTATAAATGGTCTTTACTGCAGTAGTAATGATCACTTATGATATATATATATATATATATATATATATATATATATATATATATATATATATATATATATATATATATATATATATATATATATAATTACACACACACACAAGTTGGATTGAACTGTAAACAGCAGTTCAAATCATCAAGAAGTACATCATTTGATCAAAGTCTATGTACCTTGCTAGAATTAATAACAATAAAGAACAATGCTGACTCTGATCTCTGATCTGCAGGTACATTAAACAATGGCAGATCAAGGTCAATGCTGGTTGCAAGTGGATTTAATTGTACATGCTGTGTATCCCTTTACTCTCATTCTGTATGGGAAGTGACCCTCAAATTTTTAACCTGGTCATCACTTGTGGCATCAAAGTTTGTTTCTTGCTTAACATGACCCTATGTTCTGAAAAATGAAGATTTTTGACTCTTAATCTTGCACCTGTAGGGGGTGAGTGTAAAGTTCTAATCTGCTCAAGGTGTCACCCACATACATTCTAAAGTACACTACTGTCTTGTTTTATGGATGTGTGCCAAAATTAGATAAACCTTTAGGAAGGAATACAAATCTATTGAATACATATCTATTGAACTTATTGACATCACATGTACAGATATTAAAATATAATTCCTTTATGCACATCGACTGTGTCACTTTAAATATTTAAAGGCCCACCCTACCACATCACTTTATTTATTTAAATAAATATTGTATCACAGCTTGATCAAATATTTACATCCCTTATACTTGGGTGACTTAAATGTTGTATTTATCAACTGTCTCCTCCAGTACTTGTCAATCTCCATTCCCAATACATATGAGATTTTTTCAACTGATTCTTAACAACAGCAAAATGAATGCACAATCTCTACTTGTTGCTTGATCCTTACTGTACTAATAACTTAATTTTAATTAAACCAATAATCAGATTCTAACTTGCATCTTTTTTGTTGCAATTCAAGTACCCACCCATCCACCATTACTCCTTACTAATAATAAATGTATCTTTATAAAGATACTGTATCATATAGCTTTAATCAGGGTCCAACAAATCCTGTACCTTACGTGGAAATAAGATATTCATGTATCAGTTTGGGATGTGAGATGCTAATATACACCTTTCCCTCAATAACTCCACACAACAGATTCCAAAAACATAAACAGCATAATCAAAAGTGCACATTACCAATCAATAGTGACAAGCACTTGGGAGTCGGTAAAATGGCTGAATATTGAAGTTACAATTGCATTCTAATAATAGTTGATAGCTTTTTTTCCAATGGATATTTGCTTTTCAGTATAAATTACCTTCATTTTCAAGATAACCTAATCCAAAAGATCATAAAAAGATTACTCCACAAAGGTTTCAATGCACATCACATGAATGCTGGTGAAAACTGTGTTATTCAGCTGTGTTTTGCATGTGAATCCAGATACATTCAAGTATTATAAAATAATAAGGTTATATTGTTGTTGTTTTTTTTTTTACAAAGATGAACACTTATTGCAAGGAATAACATCATTAAAACATTTTTTTTAAAATTAATAAAAAAATGATTGTGTGATTTACGAAATTTCTAATCATCACTACAAACTTTTTAATTTTCTCCCTAATAAGCCATATCCATTTATGCTTTTCATGTACTTTTACTCGGTTCCCTTCCCTTCCTAGATCATATTTGTCAATAAGTAGCACATAATATTTACAAAAGTGTTTGATTCCTCAACTGAAAATTGAGTTAAAATGATTGTGAACTCAATCACTAGTTTTTACCCTGGAAGGATCTGCATACCTCTTTCTGTTCCTTTATTTGTTTTGATACCAGGATATAATTAATTTCACAATACAAAGCAGGTGCACTTTCAATTGATCATAACAACTAACTCTTTCAAAAGTCAGTGATCAAACATAATAGGTATTTCATTTGGCTTTTACAGGAAATGCTGTGGCATTTAATTGGCACTTTTCAGGTTTGAGCACAAGCTGGCATATTACATTTATGCTTATAATGAAACTGAATTCAAACATAAAGCTTAAACATGAATTTTCGAAAAGACTTACTGGTATTTATTTCTTAACATGTTGCCACCAGTTGCCATTACATGTACTAACATTGTACCTGATTAATATTTTGTTGTTATTTATTTAGTGTTTTGAATTTGTATTATCTTTTAAGAGAATTTAACAAAATTACATGAATATTATTAAAAATTCTGAATTCCATTATACTAATTTAAATTTCTGAGTGCCAACCACAATTTTTAATGACAATAAAACAGAATAGCATGGTTTCATTGATCAAATTTTGATTTTGATTTTATTCAAATTCAGGAAAGAGTGGAATATTCTGGGTTATTTCCTGCAAGAAAATATGGGGTCCACACCTGTACACACCTGGCATATTTGCTGCAAGAAAATATGGGGTCTACACCAGTTCACACCTGGGATATTTCCTGCAAGAAAATATGGGGTCCACACTTGTTCACAACAAAATGAATGAGCAGCGTGTCTCAACTGTTTCACAATTTTACATATAAACAAATTTTTCAAAAGGAGTAGAAGGGACTGACACTCTATAGCCTGCAAGTATTGTACTAAACCAGTGGCTGCACACTCCCATAATGACATCTTAACAGTAGTTTGACATGTATTGCATATCAATACTTGGTAGTGACTTGTACTTTAAAAGGTATTTTTTGTGCAAGAAAAAATTTCTAACTCATTTTTATCAACTCACATACTTTTCCACATTCTTTAAAAAACAATCTCTACTGATACTGTAATGCCATTGTCTAAATTACACAAACTTAAATTGCAATTATTACAGCATGTCATTCATTAGACAATGTTGTCCAAATCAAAACCTGATAATGTTCTGATTACTTGCATGAATTATTCACATCAATACCAATTTAATGAAACATCCTTACAACCAAAAATGACCTGGTTTATTTGCCCAACTATGGCTAGTCCCTACATTAACAAACACAGAAGAACACTGGTTTCATTGAAGCCAGGTGCATGTAGCCTTCCCAAGTAGTCTGGCAGGTTTCAAGTCTGCTTAATTACCTCTATCCTCTAGGAGGCAGGGTAAGTAATTTGGCCCCTGGCAAATTTCTTAACTTAAGGCTATGGTGTGACTTTTTCAGCAATTACTGTCTACTAATTAAATATATGGTTATACTTGTGAGCTAGGTGTTTTGGGCTTGTGTTGTTCTTGAAATTGATGTCAGGCATGTATACCTTCCATAGTTACTCTGCAATATGTTGATAGTGAAATACCAATAGTTGTCTACAAAGAAGAGCTAGCCTCTTGTAACAGTAAACATGTGGGTTTGGGACAAGGAGCATATCTCAAAAACGGCTTGGATGACAACTATTTTCAACTGCATCAGCCTGTTTAGTACACACTGTTTGGCAGAATTGTAATCTAGGAAAAGGGCTTGTGTTTGCACTGTGAGTACCACATGGTGTCAAAAATGACCTTTGGACATGAAAATTGCAGGTATAAATTTGGGGTTGGGGTGCATAAACTTCTTCTGCTATGAACTGCCACTGACTTCTCTGGTCAAGTGGATAATATTTTTATGCTTTGTTTTAATATAGGTATCTCAAAATATGGACATTCTTGACCTCACTTGTGTATTTGATTTTTTTATGATTTTTTTTTGTACTAGGTCACTGATTTTGGCATTAAATTTGAACATAAAAACTGGCCCCTGCCCCAACACTGGTTTCATTGAAGCCAGGTGCATGTAGCCTTCCCAAGTAGTCTGGCTGGTTTCAAGTCTGCTTAATTACCTCTATCCTCTAGGGGTGCTGCAGACTGTATACAAAGATGGAGTGCCCCTGGGGAAAATGAGAAACATCAAGGTGGGGAGGGGTTGCAGGGAGAAAAAATGCATACATACTTTGATATTTTTTTTTGTATTTGACAAGGAAGCTCTGGTACCTTAGAGCCTTCATAATATTATGAGGAAATGCACATAAAATGACAAAATGCACATAAAATGAGGAAATGTGCATACAATTTTAGTTTTCTATAACAATTTTGTCATCAGAGAATTGGACTGCAATTATTGAATTTATTCACAAGCCAGTAAAGACTATATCCCCAAATTTTTCATTGTGACTATAGGTCAACTTGTAGCCCACAGATACTAACATGAGGCCAAAGTGGGCCTGATATCTCTCAAGTAATGAATCTATATAATAGTCAAATACATATTTTATGGCATATCAGCATAATTTATGCAATACTTAAGGGCCACTATGTCAAGGACTAAGTGTCAGAATGAGGTCAAATATGTTCAACAGTTATTTTTAATAGATAAAATTGGTTGAATGTTTTTCTTCTTTTAGGGGTGGGATGCCATTATTTGTGCAAATTTAAAAACCTTCTATCCAAGGATCTGTTCTGTCAATTTTGGGCATACTTAACTGAGCAGTTTTTTTCCTTCAAAGAAGTCATTTTAATGTTTTTAAATACTTTGTACTGACAGCCATATCCGATTGTGGATCAGCATCACCTGTAAAGGCTATAAGGGTCTTCTGAGGCCAGGTTGCTTTCTGTCAAAGTAAGGTCAAATTTTATTCATTGGTTTTGGAGATGTCCTTTGAAGAATTTTTTTTGGGGGGGAAAGGGTAATAGTGACCACATTGACTGGCAGAACAGCATCATTTGTAGAGATTGAAAGGGCAAGCTTTCAGTCCATTATGATAAATCCTGTTCAAAAATTTTGGAGAAAAAGTCGAGTGGTTGTGCTATTTTCAGTATTGGCAGCCAAATTTGATGGCATGTCAGCATCATTTGTACAAGCTTTAAAAGTCCTCAAACCAGTATGCTTTTTTTAGATTCATTCAAATCCAGTTACCTGCCTTTTAAAAGAAGTTAAAAAAAATATTTTTCTACTTTTAGTACTAATGGATTTGCATCACTGCATAAATGTAAAAGTCTTGATGCCAGGATGATTTCAATGAAGACTGGTCATTTTCTACATAAATGTATAAGTCTTGATGCCAGGATGATTTCAATGAAGACTGGTCATTTTCTACATAAATGTATAAGTCTTGAAGCCAGGATGACTTCAATGAAGACTGGTCATTTTCTACATAAATGTATAAGTCTTGATGCCAGAATGATTTCAATAAAGACTGGTCATTTTCATTTCTACATAAATGTATAAGTCTTGAAGCCAGGATGACTTCAATGAAGACTGGTCATTTTCTACATAAATGTATAAGTCTTGATGCCAGAATGATTTCAATAAAGACTGGTCATTTTCATTTCTACATAAATGTATAAGTCTTGATGCCAGGATGATTTCAATGAAGACTGGTCATTTTCTACATAAATATATGTCTTGATGCCAGGATGATTTCAATGAAGACTGGTCATTTTCTACATAAATGTATAAGTCTTGATGCCAGGATGATTTCAATGAAGACTGGTCAATTTTTACATAAATGTAAAAGTCTTGATGCCAGGATGATTTCAATGAAGACTGGTCATTTTCATTTCTACATAAATGTATAAGTCTTGATGCCAGGATGATTTCAATGAAGACTGGTCATTTTCATTTCTACATAAATGTATAAGTCTTGATGCCAGGATGATTTCAATAAAGACTGGTCAATTTTTACATAAATGTAAAAGTCTTGATGCCAGGATGATTTCAATGAAGACTGGTCATTTTCTACATAAATGTAAAAGTCTTGAAGCCAGGATGATTTCAATGAAGACTGGTCAATTTCTACATAAATGTAAAAGTCTTGATGCCAGGATGACTTCAATAAAGACTGGTCATTTTCTACATAAATGTATAAGTATTGATGCCAGGATGATTTCAATAAAGACTGGTCATTTTCATTTCTACATAAATGTATAAGTCTTGATGCCAGGATGATTTCAATGAAGACTGGTCATTTTCTACATAAATGTATAAGTCTTGATGCCAGGATGATTTCAAAAAAGACTGGTCAATTTCTACATAAATGTAAAAGTCTTGATGCCAGGATGATTTCAATGAAGACTGATCATTTTCTACATAAATGTATAAGTCTTGATGCCAGGATGATTTCAATGAAGACTGGTCATTTTCATTTCTACATAAATGTATAAGTCTTGATGCCAGGATGATTTCAATAAAGACTGGTCAATTTTTACATAAATGTAAAAGTCTTGATGCCAGGATGATTTCAATGAAGACTGGTCAATTTCTACATAAATGTAAAAGTCTTGATGCCAGGATGACTTCAATAAAGACTGGTCATTTTCTACATAAATGTATAAGTATTGATGCCAGGATGATTTCAATAAAGACTGGTCATTTTCATTTCTACATAAATGTATAAGTCTTGATGCCAGGATGATTTCAATGAAGACTGGTCATTTTCTACATAAATGTATAAGTCTTGATGCCAGGATGATTTCAATAAAGACTGGTCAATTTCTACATAAATGTAAAAGTCTTGATGCCAGGATGATTTCAATGAAGACTGATCATTTTCTACATAAATGTTTAAGTCTTGATGCCAGGATGATTTCAATAAAGACTGGTCAATTTATATATAAAATGCCATTTTGAAGTAGTTCAAAATACTATCGATTTTTAGCAAATAAAGTCATATTGGATAATAAATTGACATCATTTTCACAGACTTCAGAGTCTTTATACTTGGATGCTATCTGCTAAGCATGGTCAAAGACCATTCAAGTGAAAATGTAATTTAAAGAATTTTATATTTTTAATAAGCATGAACATATTTGATATTTTAAAGCAGCTTTCAGATAAAGAAAAACAGAAAACAAAGTATGTGGTACATTGTAGGCCAGTTGCCTCCTTAAAAAATAATAGGTATCAGTGCATGACTCTTACAAATATAATTATTGAATCAGACTTGTGCAAGTATATGTACTAAAATAAATAAGAATTAAAGAAATTTAATTTAAATGTATCTAGTATTACCAGTTTGTCTAAGATCTGTAGCTACCCAAAGCTTCCATTAGATTTAAAGCTGGCTGCTGAGTTGCCAAAGTAGATGAAGAGGCTCGGAAGACATCCCTAAACATTGGTTGTTTTTAAGTAGCTAGGTGTAAAGTAAATGTCCAGTAAATCACCTGGTTCCAGGCTGATAAAGAAAGTCCTGCCTAAAGACCTAGATAGTAAAAGACTCCAATATTACATACATAACACTACAGCTACCTGTCTATTAACATCAACATTATCAATTTAAAGAAAAAAGTATCTATCTGAGACCATCTCAACTATATCAAAGATGGTAGTTCACCTGTAACTGTTCTTGAGGTTTATGTCCTAAAGCCAGCCACTACATACTGCACTCTGCATCCAGGACTTGGGATGAGCATGGTGGGAAAAAAGGCAACTAGTTACATATGATAGAAGCACACAAATAATACAATTCCACTCAAAAAAACCCTAAAACATTCCATAATGTGCCACTAGAGCAAACAAACTAACAATTTTATAGTCTCCAAAACCTGAAAAAAATACACTCCAAATCAACCCCTACAAATGCACAGGAAACCACACATATAGACATCCCCACCAGAAAGTGGTCATACACTCAAACCATAGCTGTCACCATCATCACAGAAGCTATACCAACTCCATAACTATACACCATAAGGTTAAAAGAAAACTCCAAACAAATAATGTAGACATTTTAGACCAGACCCCTGGCCAAACTGCTCCTTGCAACAGCAGCCAATCAAATACCCCTACACACTCATAACTACAAAAATGCAATATAGGCACCCCCATGGGCTAAAACCACCTGTAATGCATATTTTCTGCCACAGCCATCCAAAGCCAACTGGCCAAAATGTACAGTGCAAAGACCAAACAAAATATGTTTGATTTATAAGCTAGATAAATCTAAAGAATCTTTCATATGCCTCTTTCTTGTACAAAAAGAAAGTTTACAACTGATGGAAGTGTCTGAGAGAACTAAATAAGCTATTTATAATCAAATGTTCGACAACAAAAGTCTCTTATAGGTTATAAAGGTACAGACACTATAATGAGTGAAAAGAATTTCCAAGCATACTAGATAACACCCTTGGTAGACACACAGGATGTTAGATTGACATCATGTTTATTTAGGACAAATCAGATATTGTCAGAAATCATTTGGTGAAACCCCTATGTCCTAAAGATCATCCATTCAGGGGAGTAATGACCACAAGATTTTTATGACAGTCATTTTGGTACCATTTTCATTCAGGACCAACCAGGTATCATAAGAAGTCTATTGGTGAAAACCCATTCTGACATAGCCAGCCATTTGGAGAGGAGTAGAGACAACAATATTTTCTGGATATGACTTTCCATTCAGCAGTAGCAATAATATGATATTCAAGATGGCTGTTTTGCTGGCCATATTGGATGTCAGATTAGCACCAGTTACACTTGAGACCAACTGGACATAATAATAAATCTTCTGGTCAAAACCCCACATCAGCATGCTCAGGTAGAGTTCTAATAACATGGTTTCTTTTGGCTGTCAGATTGGCACCAATTTCATTTAGGACAAAATACACATCATAAGAAGTAGAAGTCTTCTGTGAAAACCCTGTCAATATGGCTATCCATATAGGAGGAGTAGTGATAAAAAGATTGCCATGATGGTTGCTATGGTGGACATATTAAACACCATATGAACATAATTTTTATTGGGACCAACATGACATCACAAGAGGTCTTTCAGTAGAAACCCATAATGATGTCCATCCATTCAGAAATAGTAGCAATAACAAGATTTTCAGAATGGCCATTGTGGCAGCCACAATGAATCATTTTTACTTAGGACTAATTAGACTATGGAATTTGTTTGTTTTGTTTTGTTGTTGGGCTTAACGCCATTTTTCAGCACACGATAGGCTATTCATGGCGGCCAGTATTAATGGTGGAGGAAGAAACCGGGAAATCACCGGAAAGAACCACCGACCCACGAGAAGCTACTGGCAAGCTTTCTCACATATCTACATTAGCCGAATCCTAGACTCGAAGGCCACTCGGGGCCCCAGACAATGGAATAAAAGCGTGTGTCAAGTTTCAAGACAATCCTCCAAGTAATTTGGGATAAGCGGCAGTAACAAACATGCATAAAATGTATTAATGGTGCTGGACATGACATCATTTCTCATCTGGTCTATAACAAGTAGAGCTGAAGATCTTAACATAAAAACCAATGTATACAGTTACTGACCAACAAAATACCAATAAGTATTTTACTGCATTGTTGCATAGACATCTGCGTTCTGGGCAGATTTCCAGGTAAAATATCCTAAACTTTTAAAAGGGTTAAAAAAAATAAAAAAAGTTATTATTATTCCTGATTTGAACAAGAGATCAAACAGTATATTACAATATCACTCAAAAATCAAATAAAAATGGAAAAAAAACAATAAGGCATCATCTCTGATGGAACAGTGATACCCATTCAGAAGTAGTCAAATGTAGTAACAAAGAACAATCAACTCTACTTACTGAAGTATTTCAATGTTTCAGCAATGACTTCTGGTGAAAGGTCAAGGTCTGCATCAATGGGGATGATAGGGGTATGGATCCAATCTTCGTTCTCGTACCCTTGAAAACTAGTGATGGTGTCAGCACGCAGCCGATATTTGGGAATCTGTTCTTCAATAAGACTAAGGAATTCAACCTCTGGAAGATTGTCGGAGTTGCACAAATCTGAATGAAAGCAAAAGAATTTAAAAGACATTAACAATAATGGTATGCATGTAAACTAATTTTGATCTAAATATTCATTATTTTCTGCTGCCTGCCGATGAGTCTATTTATGAAATGTTTTGAGAAAGATCATTTGATACCGAGGTTTTGTTGTTATAGTGCCATATATTCTTGCTTATGAGGCAAACTGCAAACAACAAAGATCCTAATCTGCAGAAGCATAATGTGTCTGTTGTTTGTTCTACTTATTACTTCTAACAAATGCACAATACCCAGATCTTCCGATGCATTACATGATGGCAGATCTGGATATGTGCAGTTTGCAGTTGGACTTGACTTATAATAATAATAATAATAATAAAATTTAATAATAATAATAATAATAATAATAATAATAATATTTAATAATAATAATAATAATAATAATAATATTAACAATAACAACAAGGACTTTATATAGCGCCTAATCTTTAGAAGCTCTAAGCGCTTTACAACATTTGACAATGCTTAAAAAAAATGAAAAACATGAAATGATTACAAAAATAAAAACACCACAAAAATTAAAAATGTTTTTAAGGTAAGGATACGTTAAAAAAAGATACATTATTAGGTTTTTTTGACTGTTCTTGCATTTGAAATAGACGAGTTTTAAGGGTGCTCCTGAATGAGATCACTGTGTCTTTGTGTCTAAGTGCAGAGTGCAATTTGTTCCATGTTGCTCGGCCCTGGTATGCAAAAAAATGTTGTTTATATGATTTTGACTTCATAGTGGGAATATTGAGAATATGAGGAGCATGAGCATCTTGCTGGTGTGTACACATGGGTGAGGTCAGATAGGTATGTAGAACTGAAACATAGCATAGAGAACAAATTTTGTGTTTAATTCTGGATTGTATGGATAGCCAGTGTAGGGTACCGAGAGCAGCAGAGAGACATGCTCTGATCGTGACACTCTAGTGACACTCTAAGGATGATCGGAGCAGCAGTGTTTTGAACTTTTTGAAGTTTCTGAAGTAGATATTGAGATGAGCCAGACAGAATTGAGTTACAATAGTCCAGTCTTGAAAGTACTAAGGAACACAAGTGTTTTAGTGGCATCAACTGAAAGATACTTGCGAATGGAGCTGATGCATCTCAGCTCAAGATGCAGCCCAGCATATGTTCATGACATGTTGATGCAATGAGAGAGTACTGTCAAGAGTGACACGGAGGTTTTGTACTAACTGCTAGAATTTAATAAGTAATAATAAATGAGTATATATCACAGTTTGCATTACTGGGAGTGTACTAAATATCACGGAGCAGAAATGTTCTCATATATTTGAGTTAAATGATATGTTTACAAGAAAATAAAATCTCCACCTTTAGCTGGCATTCAGCAATTATTGTAATTAGTAATTATTAATTGAGTTATAAATAACGATTATTTTTTCACAATGCCTAGTTTAAAATTTCAGGAATAATAGTTACAAGTTGGATAATGATAGCTGACTGATGCACAAACATAGTCTCTGCTTAGTGGTAGATCAATATTTTGCAGTTTTTCAAAAGCCTGTCAAGCACTGTATACAACAGAACAAGTGATTTTTAACAAACCTATGCTTTTTTTGGGGGATGGAGAGTGGTGAAAATAAACATCCATCATCTCACCCCCCTCCCCGTGTCCTGCTGCAGTATCTAAAGCAGAATACACTATTAGGTGGTGACCGGATGTGTATTTTGCCAACAGATACCAGATCCGGATAGTTGGAGCACTATTTGCCAGATCCAGATCTGGATGTCACTGCTTACATGCAACCATCACTGCTTGCAAGCCTCAGTTAATCCAGAGGAACAGGGGGTGTAATTTCTATTTAATAATTAACTTTTATTAATTTAAATTTAATTTAATATTTACTATTAAATACCTGGTGATTGTATAAAATGTTGCAAGACATTAATCAATTGCTATCTGTCGATGTGCATCACATCACCACCTATTGATAAAAAAAATGCGCCAATTTGTTGGCTAAATTTGAAATTAATTATGTTTTGCATTCCTAAGATCTAGACTGCTGCTAAGTTTCAGATTTGTATTGTCAGTTTGTATTGTTCACAAATTACCAGTCAAGCCCCAGATTCACTAAGCAGAAATCCAAATCGGATTTTGTTCGGCTATAAGAAAACAGACAAATCCCGGATGTTGCTTTACTATTGGATGTTGCTTGACTATTCGGCAAGGGTGGATGTCCAGAGTGGTTTCCGGTCACCCCCTATACACTATCTCTGTAAACAACAATTCTTGTGGAGTTGCAACCAATGTCCAAAAGAAAGAAAGATATCTGTTGATGCTCATCTGTAGTTGATGTTTGATGATACATTTTTTTTAATCTACCAGGTCAAAAATTAACATATGATGAACAGTCAGTTCCTAGATAAACTAAAAATATATGCACTATTTTCATGCACTGGGATGAATTTTCAGTGCAACATTTTATAAACCAGTTCAAATCCTTCAATCAGGTATAATAGAAGTGAGCCAGTTGATAGAGCTCCAGACACACATCACTGACCTCTCAAGTACTACTGCAAGCCAGCAAAAACCAGAAATGTGTCAAACTGGTTTCTTTTAACTTTGTGGAACACTCAAAATCCACCTCAGTTGAATCAAATATAAAAATGTGATTGCAAATGAAAACTTTTGCACTTATCAACCAGAGTGGTTTATTGATCAGGTCACATGCTATTCCACAAAAAGATTTCCATGTAGTGTTTCATTGCAATACTGACAGAAAATATAAATTCTGAAGAAATGCATGACTCAGAAATTTCCTAATGTCACTACAATCCAAGATTAATGTTAAAAAGGCAATAACCTGAAGGGGAAAAAAAATAGTAAGGGACACAATTTTCTCAGATTACCCTTCTGACACAGGACCCAGTGTATCATAAGATAAAAGACTCTTTTAAAGACTGTGACAGACAAGGTACTATGTCAGTAGAGGGTACTCTCAGGAAATTTTGTCATTCTGTATGATTGTTTTGTTTTTTAATATTAAGCTCACATTGAGACATATGAATGTCACTACACACTTCCTTAGAACTACACACAAAAGGCATATTAATTGTACTACAAATTATCATACAGCTACCTACCAGAAAATGTTTTTTAAACTAGAACTGATAAAAATAAAAATGTAACTATATAAAAACTATTAATATAACTATATAAAAACTAATAATTATTTACTGCCAATTTCATATGACATCCATCAATTAAATGTGATAATACAGTAATAATATCAAATGATTTTATGTATCTATTTTCTCATACAAATGACTTGTGTATTTTGGGTCAACAGGTCACCCAAACTGGACTCATTAATATCGGCTAAACATAAGCTAACATAAGCACTGGTTATTTACACTTGTTGCACAATACTATCTACACATAATAATTATAGTCTATTTCTTAATTTTCTTTCCTTTCTAAGAGTGGCATATATAACTAGATTCTACAAAAGATAATTATTCATATTTTCATAAAAGAGTACAAGACCTGATGACCTATATATAGAACCAATATAGTACCTGATGACTATTGTGTTTTGATAACTAAAATGAAAGGGTGCAGGGTTATTTTGTGTTCTAGATTTTTAACATAGCTTTTAACAATTTTTGAGTCATATTGCTACGATGTCTGCAGTGAAACAGTTTATAGTGATGTCTAGCACTGGGACATCATGCTGCAGACATGTAGCATGATGTCCCACCCAGTCACATTATCCTGACACCAGGCTGACCAGTCCTAACACTAACCTCTTAAGAATTAATGCTGAGCTCCAGCGAGGCAGCTGTTAGTACCATTTTTGCAAGACTTTGGTATGACTTGGTTGGGACTCAAACCCACAACCTCCCGCATCCAAGGTGGATGCTCTAACCACTAGACCACTGGAGCAGTTCAGGGTTATTTTATCTGGAAAAAATTGGGTGAGAAAAATAATCTATGTTGCTATGTTTACCAAGACAATAACCCCTTGACTGGGATTTCTGTCTCTGTCCAAACTCCAACACAGATTCAATTAATCTTTTACAGTTATACATTTCACATTACTTACCTTGGTGTCTATACTTCAGAATACATGTACATCAAAAGACCTTATTTCAGTACCTTTCTGACTGAGGCCATTCAGATTATACAGTGACACATATTCACAAGAAGTGGTTATATCAGTAACTGATTTGATAAATTCATTACCCAATATACAGTATATATCCTAACATTAGGCATGAAGTCCCACATAATTACAGTAGATATCCAGATTGCTATCACCTGCACAAAATTCTCATAAAGTATATATCCCAACCACTGGCTGGATATGATGAGACATAAAATTCTCAAAGCATACATCTCAACAAGTGTCTGAATATGACCAAGCATAAGATTCTCATACATTATATCTCTAAAAAAGTGACTAGATATATACATAAAGTTCTGATACAATACATATCCCAGTAAGCAGCTAGATTGGCATAAAATCTACCTTGCATAACTGCCAGCAGGTGGCTAGATAACACAATGCTCAAGATTCTCATTTTGCAAATAGAAACTGTATGATCAAACAAAATCTTTATTAAGTATACATCTCCAGAAATGGCTAATTATGTTCATGCATCAAGTCCACATACATGATATATACCCCAAGTTCCTAACATATGACTGGATAACACTATACAGAAAAGCCTAATACAGTACATGTCCCAACATATGGTTGGATAACACTATACAAAAAAGCATAAGTCCCAACATATGGTTGGATAGAGTAAAGCCTAATACAGTACATATTCCAACATGACTGGATAACACTATACAGAAAAGCCAAATACAGTACATGTCCCAACATATGACTGGATAACACTATACAGAAAAGCATTATACAGTATATATCCCAACATATGGTTGGATACACTATACAAAAAAGCCTAATGCAGTACATATCCCAAAACATGACTGGAAAACACTATACAGATAAAGAAAAGCCTAATACAGTACATATCTCTACATATGACTGGAAAACACTATAAAGAAAAGCCTAATACTGTATATGTCTCAACATATAACTGGACAAGACTATGTATACAATATACATAATAGTATGAATCCCAGCAAATGGCTGTATATAGCCAGACATAAAATCTTTGTTGAGTATATATTTCAATAAATGACTAGCTATCAAGTCTACATACAGTATAGATCCAAACAGGTTGCTTAATAACACTAAAACCCTCATACAATATAAGCTATATCAAGTAGCTATTTAGGACCATGTATAAAATCCTCATAAATTATGATTCCAATACATGGTAGATATAACTAGCATAAAGTAAACAGAGTATTATTCCCAACAATTACCTGGATATGATTATGCATTAAGTACTCATACAGTATGCATCCCATTAAGTTTCTGGATATGATCTTGAATAAAGTACTCCTACAGTATGCATCCCATCATGTGCCTGGATATAACCTTGCATAAAGTACTCCTATAGTATATATCCTAAAATGTGTCTGGATATGATCTTGAATAAAGTACTCCTACAGTATGCATCCCATCATGTGCCTGGATATAACCTTGCATAAAGTACTCCTATAGTATATATTCTAAAATGTGTCTGGATATGATCTTGAATAAAGTACTCATACAGTATACATCCCATCATGTGCCTGGATATAACCTTGCATAAAGTACTCCTATAGTATATATCCTAAAATGTGTCTGGAAATACTTATATCCAAATAGCAAGGTGTCTTGATAAATGGAATCTTGACTAATGAGTCTCTCTCTCTCTCTCTCTCTCTCTCTCTCTCTCTCTCTCTCTCTCTCTCTATATATATATATATATATATATATATATATATATATATATATATATATATATATATATATGCTTTCAAATTCATCTATCCAATATTTAAAAAAATTAAACGGTAATTTCTAAGTGTTAATTCAGGGTTAAGTTTGTTTTTAATAAACAGACTGCTCCATAGAGTATATTTTCAGCTGTTTATTTATTGACAATTCATACTTGTTATGGTCATTTGCATTTAATTTGTATTAACATTATATACATGTATTATTCTCCCTTTTCCAGAATAATCAATGTTAAACATAAATCAGAGAAATTATAGACTAGTTTCAATATGTAATTACTTACAAATGGAAACAGAAGTGTCACTGAATAGGTTCCAGAAATAGCCTTTAGCAAGATAAAAATTTAGGTTGTTAACCTCAATTTTTATATTTCTGTCATCACTGGCTTGGTAAAAGTTTATCATGAGTAAAGAAATGCAGTACTTTTGTGACTGTGATATATATATATATATATATATATATATATATATATATATATATATATATACATATAGATATATATAGATATATATATATATATATATATATATATATATATATATATATATATATATATATATATATATATATATATACACACACACACACACACTACTTCACTGACTGTGTCATGTGTCAATGGACTTTTAGAGATCTGTCAACTCCCTGATTTGCATGCACACATACACCAAACCAACCCAATAAAAAGACATGCATGGGGAAAAAGCCAAAAACTGACCTTTGTACATACAGGACCACTTAATGCATGATCACCTTTCAAACTTGGTATCTGAACAAATACCACTCAATGAATACAGGTGTAATATCATTACTGTTTTTATTGTTGTTATTATTATAATTATTATTATTATTATTATTATTATTATTATTATTATTATTATTATTATTATTATTATTATTATTATTATTACTACTACTACCATAGTACACTATTCAATAAAATCATAAAAATCATGTATATGTTGTTCTATCCAAGGGTTTTGTTCCAAACTACACAAATGCATGCTACTTCCTTTAATCCAAAGGGGCCCTGGATGGCAAGGTCATTTTGCCTTTACAAATCAATCGCAGGTCATTCTGTCCTGCAGGTTCAAGTCATCTTCCTTATATGAAAAAGCTTGCTAGTAAGTTTATGTGGGTCAGTGGTTCTCCCAGCAACCAAAGGTAATGGCCACCATGTATAGCCTGTCATATGCTGAAAAATGGCACTAAAACTACAACAACAAACTTTAATCCATCCTAGAAATAAAATAAATACTGACGTAAAAATTACCCAACCAGAAATTCATTCACTACCCAGACACAAGTTTAATTCTATTACTGACCGCTACCCAAGTAACCCAAGTTACGGGGAAACAAAGGACTGACTCTGAACAACTTGCATAATAAGGCTCTGAAACAAGTGTCTACACTTCAAACTTCAAAGCAATTCCTGGATTAACCAGCTGTGAATCTCCCCACAATCAAAGAGTCAGCTGGTAAAAAGGGAAGGACAAAAAAAAGACTTCCTGTGCCTATTATAAACACCTGAAACAAACCTTTCCTTACCTTCTCAAACAAGTTTTCTTAATGCTGAATATCCCCTCACCCTAAGGAAATGAAAAGAAGAACTTAAATCTATCAACACAGATTAACTTTTTCTCACTTTTACAGGACTGCAGAATTTTATTTCAAAATTAAGTTGTTCATGGACAATTTAGCCATGCCCACAAGTTCAAATATTTACTTGTCCATATAAAAGTCCCTATTTTTATAGTTAAAAAGAATAGTGGAAGACAGGACTGGTAAAATGTTAACTTTTATGAAGCAACACCATTTAAATGCATGCAGTCTAAATTTGCGACATTTAATTTAAAAATAGTGGATATTTCAACTTGTCATGCTATTGGACTAACAAGATTGCATTCTTGGTCTGTAACTGCGGAATCGGTACTTGCATCTGACATGATGGGTATGAATTTAGTTTAGATCTTTTATTTTTTTGACATTTTTCAGCATTACATCATACTGTTAATGATATTTATGCACACAGTTCTGTTGATGTGATCAGTTCCTAGTTGAACTCCATTTCCTCACAAAGAAATTCATAGTCTGAAAAAGAATTTCTCTGCTTTGCTATGGCACTAGTTGTACAATCATCTTTTTGTAATGCTCATTTTGGTTCACATTATATTTACTGATCACTCGAAGTCACCAATAACTTCTTTTTGTCATATTTGGCCTCTACATTATTACCCCTACGAAAACAAATTCATGACTTCATGAACAATCATGAATGTTCATGAATGTTCTTGAAATGTTCGTGATCAGTTCATCGCCTAAGATCATGAACATTTCAAGAATTTTGATGAATCATCAAATTCATGAATAGAATGATGAACTTTTATGAACTACTTGGATATCTTTGAAGTTTCTGAAATGTCATGAATTTGCTTCATGAACAATTCAATTACTTTGATGCACCAGCAAGATATTTCTTAAAAATGTATATCAAATTTCTATATCATTATGTTCATAAAATGTTTATGAAAATTCATCATACAAACTTCTCACAGTATTTGTGAGTTTGTCGGATAATAAATTTTTTTTAGGAACTGTTCATGAAGTCATTTTCAGAGACCTTTTATTCAATATGTGTGTACTGAACTTGAGTAGTTCTGTCTGAATATGGGAAAATATTTTCTGGCCAGCATGAACAAAATCTACTTGCTATAAAAGCTTTCAATGACTTTGTTCTAACGTTTTTGTCCAGTACTGTCATAAACTGCATATTTTATTGACTTTGTAACTGCTTGCCAAGTTGCAGTAAAAACTGAAATATGTAAACAAGGACTATCCTGATTGAATGATTGTGAAAGAAGACATGATATGATTGGGTAATATACCTGTGTGTGATTTCAGTGGCTGGGCATCCTTTTCCCCACAAACGAAAGAGCATGCAAAGGGTTTTGCAACAAGTAACAATCTCGAACAAGTGGACTCCAAACAAGTGGACTCCGTGGAATGGACAGATGAGAATATTTTCAATATCATTTCTTTTAAGTACATTGGAGTGCAGAGAAGAGTTTATAAAAAATATGACGGAATTGACTTGGTGAGAGCAAAATTAGGCAGAAAAAGATCATCAAAATTACAGCAAGTGTATCTTTTTCTTGGTCATTCATGATTTTTTCAATGGGAATTATATGGACATTTTATTGGTTTTTATTTGTCATCATATCAGTTTTAATCAATCTAATATACCTGGTTTATGTCAGACCCAATTTAAACTTGCTCTTCAAATTTTTGAAAATCACTAAACATCATCATATCCCCACCCCCTTTTTGATCTCTATACCATACGCGGTACTGTATCTGCGATAGGAATTTAGATGTTCGGTATCCTTTTCTGTTTCATGACATCAATATTTATATGAACTGACGTAATTTGGTAAATTAAAACAAAAACAAAAAACCGCTCCAGTGGCCTAGTGGTTAGAGCATCTGCCTCGGATGTGGGAGGTCAGGGGTTCGATCCCCAGTCGGATCATACCAAAGACCTACAAAAATGGTACTAAGCTGCCTCGCTTGACGCTCAGCATTGTATCCACAGGTTCATGGACTGTTCAAGAACAGTGCATGAATTATTCATGATCATTTCATAGGGGTAACATTTACCTGATACATTGCACATTTTTTGGTGCATTAACAGAAACTTTTTCCTTATTATAACCTCTCCCGAAAAACAAAAATCCACTGGTTTTGCCTACACTTGATTGCTATCTCTAGCATACATTTAACAAAAGTTACAGTGTTTGATCTTCAAACTTCCGTTTTCTTTTATGATTGTGAATCCCGCCTAGGTCAAGTTAAGTTTTAGCTCATTTGTAGACTTTCATTCAACTTTTTCACCATTTGGCCTTAATTTTATAAGAAAACAATCTACTTATAAGAAATTAATCCATTTAGATACATCCCCTGGAAAACTGATTGTGGAATCACATATTGGTTTCAAGGGGTCTAGCAATTGATTTAAAACTAGATTCCTCATGAAAGTCCTTTAATCCAGCTCATAAAATTAGTTCTGATGTAACCATCAAATGATAACTCCTAAACAAGTACTATCTGCTTCCACTGGTTGTATCCATCAAAGCTGCACCTGGTTCCAGTGGTAATCAATAAATTTCAGCATACAATGTATAAATACACAACACACCAATTTGGTACTTGCTGGTAAGTACATGTATGAATGGCACTTGTGTTGAACATTGCTCTGACAATATGGAAGCTAATGCCCTTTCAGGTTACAAACAATTTACTTGTTCACAGACATGTACCTTTGCAAAAGTTATTTGTCCATAAGAACAAATTTTGAACTTGTACAAAACAGAGAATGTCTGCACCCCTGCTTTTGAGTTAGGCTGATGCTGTAAAGTCTCACTAGATCGAACTCCATTAGAGCTTATCCCACTAGATGCCAAAAATATTTTAGTCCAATTAGAGCTAGTTGGCTTATGTTTATTTAGTTAAGACAGTTCCTGTCTTTGTTGTAAAAACATGTGTTTCATTCCAAAAAACACTTAATTAGGGCATTGTGTTGGACAGCTCTGGGAGTAAACCCCCAAAATGTAACACCTGTATACCTTTGAAAAACTAGCCAATTCAAAACATGTCAAATAGGGACAAGTGATAAAAAAAATAGTTATGGAAATTTGTAAAAAGAATATTAATATAATAGAAACAATATATGACTAAGTATTCAATCCTGATGGCAATTAAATCATGTTGAACTTCATTTTTTTCTCCTTGACCTAGAGTGTATACTCTAGTGTGACCATATCAATGTGACTGGAGTATAGAAAGTGAAAACAATGTTTCTCCTCTAATTCACTGATCTAAACAACTCTTTCCTAAAGCTGGGAAAAACCATTTCTGGGTTAGGAAACACAGACAGCAGAAAGCCAGGGACCATTATATACCTGACTTTTGGATGGATAAATATGACTGGAAAAATTGGAAGGGCTGTTGGGACCATGTGACCCTTAGGTCAGGTTTGACTTTGTATGTGTTTGACGACAATATAATCTAACCTGTTGGGAGTTCTAATTGATCCAAACAGGATATTACAAGTCAAAAAAGTGCTAATGTTGTTATTAACAGGGGTATTTTTTTACCTTTATTTGCAGGTCTCTAGTGTTATCTCAAATACAAGGCAGGCAAGTTAGCTTAACAACCTGGGAATGTGATATAAATAATGTTGGGACATGTCATTTATTAGGTTGTGCTGCACCTACAGAAAGCTGCAAGATGCCAAGGGCAGGGACCATTGGGTGAAGGGATTATTTCATCTTTCATTTTGCTGGGGTGATTTTATCCAAAGGGGATGGTGGGGAGGGGGATTATCAGTTTTTATCTAGCACTCTCATACTCCATAAAACCTTTACATGTCTGAATACCTGGTTCACCTGGAAAAAAAGCACACTCTGAAATGGTCTCTTCAGATTTCGAACATTATAAGTTTATAGTTCAATCAACATTAACCAGAGTTTATTATAAAATTTCTATTTTTATCTTAATTATTTTTCTATTTAGCATAATAATTTATTGATGAAATGCCAAATTGCTTCAGGTTTTTCACCAAACAAAATTGAAATTTTTTCACAAACCATAATAATGATAGCCATAAATGTCTTAAAACTTATGCTATTAACAGACTAGCATAGAAATAAACATATATGCACTAATGTAAAATAGGCAGAATTTTAATTTTTTTATAAAAGAACAAGAGTCCCATGATGGGCTAATACTCTACTGACTGAAAGGAATCTTTAGAAATCCAACATAGGACCAGTCAATTTTTTTTAGGGTTGAAAGCATCTTTGGTATTCATCAGTGATACAAAGCATTTCAAATTAGCTGCTGTAGTGGACATACAGAATAAAAGAATGGCATCATTTTTTTTAGAACCATCAAAGTATGAAAAGAAATCTTCTGGTAAAAACCCGATGTTGATATGACTTTTTTTTATAAAGGAGAAATAATAACAGGTTGTTCCTCGATTAATAAAAACATCTGCCACAGCTTTCTTAGATAGCACAACATTCATAATCAATTTAAGTACTGCAACCTCATTTGTCAATCAATTTAAGTACTGCAACCTCATCTGTCCCCAATGTACAGAAAACTACTCAAGTAATACCTATTCATACCTATTCACAAAACAGGTTGGTTCTAAGAAAGATGCAAATAACTACTAACCAATTTTGAGGTCATCAACTTCTCAAAATTTATTTGTAAATATATCCATGGCTCATTCTTGTCATAATTAATTAAATGCACCCTTGCCAATCAAGCAGAATCACTGGGAGACTGCCTTGATCTTCCTAATTGATGTATGGCTTCAAGCACCTGATCAAGACAGAATAATTGGATTTGTACTTATTGATTTAAGGGATGCTTTTGACATGATGGATAATAAAATACTCTGAGCAATCAAAAAATTTACAAATGTGATAACAGCATAACTAAATGGTTTACATCATACTTAAATGAGAGAACATACCATGTTTATATAAACAACCTTCTGACTGAACCTGGAACAATTAGATATGGAGTACCACAAGACACAATTCTACAAATTTACAAATGTGATAACAGCATAACTAAATGGTTTACATCATACTTAAATGAGAGAACATACCATGTTTATATAAACAACCTTCTGACTGAACCTGGAACAATTAGATATGGAGTACCACAAGACACAATTCTACAAATTTACAAATGTGATAACAGCATAACTAAATGGTTTACATCATACTTAAATGAGAGAACATACCATGTTTATATAAACAACCTTCTGACTGAACCTGGAACAATCAGATATGGAGTACCACAAGACACAATTCTAGGCTGATAAGTATCTGCTGGTGTATTATTTATTTAGGACCAAACACTTTTACTCGGGTGCTCAATATCTTCTACAGATCTCTGTGCAGATGACACCAAATTATCAGACATCTATAACACCAAGCATGAGCTGTAAATTTCTTTACAAGCAGCCAAAAACAAACTGGACAGCCGTACAATTGGCAGACAAGCAACATGATATTTAATACTGGAACAACTAATATATTACATAACACCACAAAAAGGAATAAATTTTGAGAGTAATGAACTAGTATAATATGGAAGGATATAAATTTGCAAATGATCTGTCATGATATAATATCTTATGTTTTTGTAGATAATAATCCACCAAGATATAAAAATACATCAGCAACAAATTTATTTGAAGTGTAGGACTTCTCAGTTGGATAAGGGATTTTATTATATACCCATTTAATTGTACATGACTGATCTGACATTCAGTACCATTGTATCCCTAAAATTTCCATATCACACACCCAGTCTGGAACTACTTGTACTATTTGAAACTTTCAAAAGTCCACTATTTAAAGGTGGCTACCATTTTATGCCAATAAAGATAGGTCTTGCAACTAAAATGCACACATGATTCGCAATTTTGAGCAGATTATGAAAAAGTTCAGTGGGTGAGGGGTTAGGATATGTGATGATTAGACGCAGTTAAGCTAATTTTATTTCTTGGAAATTAAACTTCATAGACAATATTCTGACTATTTCACCCAAATTGAATCCAAACATGACATTAGTTTTTCCAAAATTAAACTAACCCATCATAAATCTGATATAAAAAATGGAAACCAAATGTTTTGCCTTATTCTTGCTTTTGTCAACAACATCAGTACAAAATTGCCAATGGCAACTTGACACAGGAGTCCTGGGATTCTATTAATACATAATGAGACTATTAACTTGACACACCAGTGCTGGGAATAATTTTTATTAATACATAATTAGACTATTACTACTAATTGTGGGGCCCCAAGTGGTCTAAAGCACTGTCCCTTACGATCACTGCCATCTCACCTCTGTCTTCGTGGGTTTGAGTTTGAGTCTAGGATTCGTCGAATGTGGATATGTGAGAAAGCTTGCCAGTAGCTTCTCGTGGGTTGGTGGTTCTTTCCGGTGATTTCCCGGTTTCTTCCTCCATCATTAATACTGGCCACCATGAATAGCCTATCCTGTGCTGAAAAATGGCGTTAAGCACAACAACAACAACTACTGATTGTAGATTTATTACCACCTGATTAAAGCTATTGATTCATTTCTGTTAATAATTAATGGATACTTTTTGAAAATAAATATCAGCAAATATATACATTATATACAGCTGTGTGGAAAATTTAATTTGCATGCTTTAATGAACTTATAACTTGCAAAATCATGAAGTAATCCATCTTTTTTCCCTTAAATTCTTTACATAGCTAAGGGTCCAAGCAATTTAAAATCCCTAAAAAGAGGTATAGTTTAGTGAGCATTCCTTTTCAATCTGTAGTAGCTGTGTGTAACTGTAGTAGTTATCATGTGGGTGGGTGGCAGCTACTTTGGGGTATTAGCCGATAGAACAAAACAAATGTCTAGGCTACATATTTCTTTAATGGTTACTTTCCACTGTCTCCTAATTCCCACATCCTGGTTCAAATTCAAAAACTCAGTATAAATCTTATTCCTAGCAGACTTCACAGGAGACTACTTATATCATATTTATATAACTGGCTTGTTTGTTTCTGGTACACTGAATCAGTGTTTCCTACAAAAATATAAATGATTATAATATATCTGATCAGACTCGCAATCACTTTCAACCTCTCCCTCAAAATATAAATCATAAATAAATGAAGTTTATAGGGAAGGGTTGGCAAAGATTGTCAGAATTCAAGTATAAAATATATATTTCTTTCAAAACAATATACAAATTATTCTTGCTAATTAGAGAAACTTAATCTACTATCTTGTCTCCAACATCATCAAAATCTAAAACTAATAAATCTTGTAAATAATCATTTAATTAATTTGCATAAAAGCAACTGCCTGCCTTCTCACTACCTAGACCATGGAGCTGGACTGTTAAACCAAATGATTAATGTCCCTAAGGCCAAGTGGTGAGCTTGCTGTGAAGATTCTACTTGTATTGTTTTTAGACTGCAAAAGCAGAACATTTATTGAAATGTGGATTCTATGCAACATGGCTATGGACAAAACCAGAAAATTGGAAAACAGTTGAATCATATAAAATGTCCCTACTACAAATCTCTCCCAGATTTCATAGTTTATAGTTTACTACAGGTCATTTTACAATGGTGCCACACAGCAGTTCTTTCCCAGCAACCAGATCATTTTTTCAAATGCTGTGCTGTTTTTAATTTTTTACATATTAACATAATACCAGGACTTTTCTTCACAAAAACTTGACATGGGTGGGTGGGGGTGAGGGTAGTGGGTTGCATTTTCAAAATGACACTTTTAATTCTTGTTAATGCAAACCACATCTTATATACCTGATTTAATTTCAACATGTTATAAACACAGGTGAATATATACTAGTCTTATCAAAATACTGCATTATTCTTGACACATTTCAGACAGGTTTCAATTACAGTTAGTTAATAATATAATTTTGAATATTTCTCCAAATTAAATAAAAAAATTGAGCAGGAGATCTTGACTGAGATTTTAGGAGTACTACTTCATTTTCAGACTTGTAGCATTCTATTTTTTAAAGGTATAGCACATAGATCTATTCCTTTTAATAAATTAGTTCAGCCAAAGAATATAAAGGATGCAAGAAAGTAAAATGTAAGAAAATTAATCCAAGTAAAATTAAGAAAGTTCTAAGTTGTCATTGGAAATATTAATTATTATTATTATTATCAGCAAAAAAATTGTCTTCTGCCAAGGAAAGGTGAAGAAGAAGAAATTTAAGAAAGACATTAAGTATTTTATTCTTGAAAAAATTTCGGGTGGAAAATATTTGAAACATAAGGGTTTTTTTACATTAAAACTCAACAACTCTAATAATTTCCTAATACAATAATAATAATAATAATAATAATAATAATAATAATAATAATAATAATAATAATAATAATAATATTATATTAGCAATTCTTAAATTAAAAAAGGTGTCATTTTAAGTATGAGATATGCATTAAAGTGGTCTTTCTAAATAAAGCCTAACTTGCTTTTATGCAATACAATTTTTATGCCCAATGTATATTATATGGGAAACTTCAAACACTACACCTGCTTTGATAACCTCTAAAATAAGTTATGTCATATCAATGACATCATAATGTTATGACCATGTCATTTTAAACTGTGCAGTAAGTATTGATTTTATAAAAGCATAAATCTAAGAATAATATTTTTTCCAAAACTGCCAATTCAGGCAAGCTGAAATTATTTTTACAAACCCGATTCATTTTGAAAACAAAATAACTCATCAAGTCATGTATTTGGTGTTAAAATTATAACTTTCCCAAAGTCTTTAGAAGCACCAGCAGTGTCAACATCATACTCACATTCACTCTTCATAATTTTAAAAAAAAAATATCAGATTAAATTTCAAGCACGGTGACATAAGCGTCAATTAATATTTCTTAATAAAACTTATGCAATTCAAGATACACCAACACATTGTGGAGCATATGAAACATATGGGCGTAAAAAAATAATATTGTAAAACCATCCAGGATAAACTTTCAGAGTCCCAGTCAAATCCAGTAGAGTGGGTCATATTTCAATAATGTCAATAATGGAAATGCCAGTTCAGTTACATGCTGCTTTGTCCTTCATTTCTACATATTTACTAAGATCCAATAATTAACTAGTAATTCAATAATATTTTATTAAATAATTTGGCCATGTAAAAACTTAGAATAATACTCTATCTTATACTTACCTGGTGTAAATATTCCCAATGTCATAACAGCAGCAATATGTACATACATACACCACATGTACATATACACAGGTGGTTTCTTTTGATATACAGATGGTATGAATCAGAATAGTACAATTTTTAAATGAGTCATTCAACACCTACACTGAACCAAGTCATCAAAGACTTCCTTGTTGCATAGATGCACCTACCTATGAACAAACCCTTTTGGCATTATTACCACAGGACTTATGGACACCACCAAATACATGTATAAATATGGTATTATCTTCTTACCTGGATATAATCATTTATTTAGAGTAAGCCCCTGCACTTACATTTCTTGGGTATTCCTTTTGATTATCAAACATGTTGGTATGACAAGATAAGTGGCAATAATGTCATACAAAATAAATAGGTGTTGTTTTTGCTTTAAAAGATTTAAAAGGTAGATTTTTTTTACATGATTTTTTTCAAAGTATTCCTTATATATAGCATATGGCATATTTTTTATTGCATGCACTTAATAAAATACCAAGCTCTTGTGGATATTTATTTTCTTTCAATTCTTTTCTTTTTGAAAAATTAATTTTGAAGGAATTTTGTTTTTCAAAAAATACCCAAGGATCAGCTGGTGAAAATGAAGTCAGATGGATTAGCTGAAATACAAATGGAATTGGGCTGGGGCTCACAGTAATTTCAAAAGTGCCACCATAGCATCCATTCTGAAGGTCACCATATTCATATAGGTTTTGAAAACTGCTAAAGGGCACACAATCACAGCTGACCTTGGGTTGAACTTATTTTTAACTGAAATCTGTACCATTTCAGTCATTGAGTCCAACACATTAAACAGCAGGTTACCATGACTCATTATTCAATGAATGGCATGTAAAGTCTTAAAATTAAATACCCATATTTGTATGAGCATCCATTTAGGTGAAGTATCAATTAAAAGATTTTCAGATGGCAGTAATGGCAGATATATTGGATGTTTAATTGGTACCATTTATAATCAGGGACAACTGAACATGATTAGAAGTCTCTAATTTCCGTGTTGATATGACCATCAATTCAGACTGAGTTGTGATAATATGATTTTCATGGTAGCCACTGTGTTGGCCATATTGGATTTGTGATCCACACCATTTTCATTTAGGACCAACTAGGGCCAAGTAATCTAAAGTGCTCTCCATTACGGATCACTGCCATCTCACATGTCTGTGTGGATTCCATGGGTTGGAGTCTAAGATTCAGCAAATATAAATATGTGTGAAAGCTTGCCAGTAGTTTCTTGTGGGTCAGTGGTTCTTACTGCAGATTTCCTGGATTCTTCCTCCAACATTAATACTGGCCGCCATGTATAGCCTATCATGTGCTGAAAAATGGCATTAAGCTTCAGAACAACAACAACAACAACAACAACAACCAACTAGATATCATAAGATGTCTTTTGATGAAAACCCCATTTGAAAATCCAGAAGTATTGATGAGAATATCAAAATGGTTAACATGGTAAACATGGTGGATGTCAGATCAGTACTGTTTTCGTTTAGAACTAACCAGGCTAAAAATCCCATGTAGATCAGAATTTTCATTCAAGAGGAGTTGTGTTATTTGCAAGATGGCTACAATGATGGTCCTATGGGATGTCAGATTAGCACCATTTTGTTTAGGACCAACTGAACATTATGAGAAATCTTTTGGTGAAAAATATGTATCGAGATGACCATCCTTCTACCAAGAGTGGTAAGAGGAGTAGCAATAAGAAATCTGTCTTTCCATACAGACGGATGCTGGACATCAGACAATCACATGGAGAGAGATGAAAAGACTATCCCAAAAAGTTATAATTGTCTATGACTTCTGGAGTTAAAACAAACTAAAAGTATTCCCTGAACTCCAACAAATTTCTGATGCAGATAATGTTTTCTGTCTGAAAATTGGTTTTAATTATGTTTAATGTGATCTGATAGGAAAAATAATACAAATTTGTATAATCCTTATAATTGGTATTATTACTGATAACATTGGTGGCCCACAAGCTATAAGCTTGTTTCATCTACCAGCTACTATGTTGTTATCTTGAGCAAAACACTTTGCTTTATATACTTGACTACAAATCAAAAACACCCAATTTAAGGGCTGCAATAGGATGATTTCTCTTTGAGCCTCTTATTAAGATGGATTTTGCAAGTCAAATTTGTCTGAAGGGGTGACCTGTTTCAGTTGTACTTTGGAGAAAAAAAACCAAACCAAACTGCACTGATAAATAGATAAAACAAAATAATGATGAAACCAGTGTGAAACACATGTACATTATTGTCTGGAATATGTCAAAAATAAATTGAAAACTTTTTCTATCTTTATAAAATAGATCCACTGAAATCTATAACATGAGACATTTTAAACCCATTTTATATGATAAATCTGATTTTTATTGTAGGTCACAAACGGGTATAAATAGTAACCAAGAATGATCTGATTCACAATTTACTGTAATACATTCATTCTACAAATCTTATGAAAAAATTCATGTAAACTCTACACTTGTGATTCACAGTATCTGATAAATGTCAAAGTCATTGAATAAAATGACCAATCTAAGTTCTAAAATCCTCCATTGTCACCAAGACATCATAAATATCATCCAACTCTGATTCTGTTTTTAATGTTATATGCAGCACAAGCTACATTTCGCATCAGGTAATAAATTTGGTACCGATGTTTAGTTCAGACATTCGACTTAGCATTCGAATCCAATGTTTGGCTTACTATCATACTTTTAAGGAATGCCAGACCATTTTCCCATGCTACTGCTTTACATGGTCCTGATCACACCCCTTTAATATGCAACAATGTGATGAATGGAATACTGCCTTCTCATTGGCCAACTGAAAATAAGTTATAAATAAATGCAGGATGTCATTTTCTTTAAACCTATGAGAGGACAGTATTCCATACAGCGGGGGTTTTACTTGCATATTATGTGGGCGCAATCAGGGCCATGTGAAGTGGGAGCATTTGAAATTGGTCTGGCATTCCTTAAAGGTATGATATCAAGTTAAAATTTGGATAGGGATACACAGTCAAATGCCTGAGTTAAATAAGGGTACCAGATTTAGTAAGCTTTGCAAAGATTAGCTTGAAATGCAAGCATTTATTCTTAAATAGACAGCGCAAGAAAGGAGAAGTATACTCCCCTGTAGTTATTATATAGTATATGTATGACAGGTAAATTGTAAGCAACTATACGAGTCCCTGTGAATGCAGGTGCTTATGTAGTAACTGAGCTGAAGCTGTTAAGTGACACTTTGATTATAGTCTTTGAAATCTATCAAAAGGATGCAACTAAACAGGTATCAATTGTGCAGAATTATCAGAGTTCATAAATCCTTCTGTTACTTGGCAGTAAACAAGTACCAAATTTACGGCTTGATCAAAGGGCTGCCACATGAGACAACTAAGGATTTTTTTTAACAAGCTAAGGGGTCAAGGTCAAATGCAGATATGGGGTTGTAGAACTTTAATTGCCACTAAACAAGTAAAAAAATTTTAACTCAATTAAAATGACTGTCAACTTTAAAACAAAGCAAGGGCTGCCTTTAAAAGCTATCGCTTATTGACCATTATGCACTGGGAGATAACATGGGCAATAATACTACCTGGAAATATATGTGTCTTATGCAAAAAGAAAAATATAAATCAAATAAAAACTTTTATAGCATCAAATACAGCATTTTTACAAAAGTACAGGCTGTTCAGATTTGCATGAGATTGGAAAAAATACACAATACTGTACTTACAGGTAAACTTGGTATGCAACACTGATGGACAGCAAGCAAAATTGATCATAGTTGATATCAAATCAATAAATCTAAATAATTATAGATAAAAATGTTGTGTAAAGAATACTGTTATGAAATAGGTAAACATAGTACATTACATATATGCATTTCTGGATTGGAAAAGTTGCACGAAAGTACAAATATTTTAAGGATCTGCATGTACTGCAAACATCCTAAGTTTTCAATACTAAACTAAAACTTAGAAAATATTGTTTATGTCATGCCTATAAGATGACCTCAACTCTGCATGAATTCAATTTTCACTTCAAAAGAAAGTTAACTTATAAACAAGTATATATGGTTAATTTATGGACATGATATAACCATCATTTTGTAGCTATGCAAAAGAAAATGCTTAAAACCAATGCTTAAATGCTGTTGCAATTTTTTTTTCTTCTGGATCACAATTGGCAGAAATCTTTAACTGAAACCTACAAGGTAAAGTAAAATATTTTCCCTGACAAAAAATATCCCTTTATCATTTCTTTCTGCAACAAGATAAAAATTATATGAATAAGTAAGATTTACTTCAGGTAATAAACATATTCCTAGTGATTAAGGGGGAAAAACTGATAATAGGAAGCCAGTCCATGTTTGGATTATTTCCCCTGAAGAAAGCATACTTGTTTAACTTAAGTGGGTGATTCTAATCTACATCAAGATTTTAAAGAACAACTTTCCAAGTTTCTTGGAACACAAAAGAACTTAAATGCTGATATGAAAGAACCAATTTCAATGCTTTGAAACAGACATAATTCTGACTGCCTATAAAGTATACATCCTGTACAATGTATATGTAACATATATCTAGGTAAATCTTTATTTGTAAGTTGTATGGAGTAAGTATAACTTACCTGTTCAGAATCACTATTTCATACATTCAATTACTATTATTTTGGAATGTTTACAAGGCTTTTATATCCTGTTATAAATGTTAAACATGTCCAAAATATCTTTTTTTTGTTTTTCACAATGTTCACACTAAACAAAAGTGGCAGGTATCATGAGATGATGCAATCAATAACAAACTTCGTTTGGGAGAATGGACAACTTCCTACAGAACTATTCATAGGGAGGAGGTTGTCATTGCAAGAATCAGAATTGGTCATACATACATTACCCACTCACACATACTAAAAGGTGAAGATCCACCAGAGTTCGTTCCTTGCAATGTACCATTTACTGTTAAACACTTTATGACGTGTTCCGACCTGCAACCTATGCAACCTACGCATGATAAATACTATAATGTACACCACGACATGCAGGAACTTTTTGATACTATTCAAATCACTAGTATTTTAGATTTCCTAAAGGAAGTAAATCTTTATTTTAAACTGTAACTGTATGATCTTACCCAAACTAATTTTTAACTAATGCAAATACCAACTATTATTTACATCTTTTCATCAAGATACATCATTTACATTTTCCGTTGATCGGGAACCAATATCTTTAACTGTTACCAACATTTACCATTTTATATTTAACTACTATGGATTTTTTACTATATCGATGGTCGATATTGAACATTTCTTTTTACAAATATGACCTACTGTATGGCACTAAATAGCCTAAAAGTGCTGGTTCCCTGTTAAAATTAAATCAATCAATCAATCACTAAACAAAATAAAAGGCATTGATAGATGCATTTCCATGCTAAGTCATGGATGACATGCTGCAGATGAATGATGATAAAACTGATCACCATGCAAAGACTTTCTTATTCACATCAAATGATATAAGTATCAGCATTGCCAACATTCATCTTACATTCAGTGTGATACCTAGGTGTCTCTTGACAGTATGCTCTCATTACATCAATATGAAATGAACATATGCAAGGTTGCATATTTGGAGTTGAGATGCATTATCTTCATTTGCAATTTTCTTTTGGTTGATGCCACTAATACAGTTGTGTCAATTAGTACTTTCAAGATGGGACTAATGTAATTAACTGTTATCTGGTTCATCACCCTATTGACTACAGAAATTTAAAAAAAGTTCAAATGTGTATGCTCTGATCATCCTTGGAGTACAAAGAAGTAAGCACACCTCTACCTGCTCTGTAATCTTCACTGATCCAGAATCAAACACAAAATCAGTTCATTATGCAATATTCTGTTGACTGGCTCCAGTCCAATAAATCTATTTGACCTCACCCATGTGTACACTCCAGCTACATTTCTCTTCCAACACTTAGGTTCTCACAGTTCCCATGAAGTTAAAACAAAGTCATACAGATGTTCTGTTGCTTACCAAGGCCCAGCTACATGGAACAAATTGACCATATATCTTATACACAAGAATACTGTGTTCTCATTCAAAGAGCTCTTAAAATTCACCTATCTCAACCACAAGAACAGACTTAAACACTTAATAATGTTTACTTCCATTTTCTTGTGTTGTAATTTCATGGTGTTTGCTTTTCTAATCTTGTCATTGTACATGTTTTTATGTGTTATCTCACACTGTAAAGCACTTAAAGCTTCTAAAGATTATTCACTGTACTAAAACCACATTATCATTATTATTATTATTATTATTATTTTTATTTTATGTTTGTCATTTCTCAATACACTAAAACTTTTTAAAAAATTGTATGCATTATTTGACTTCATTTCATCTTATGGATGTATTATTATTTCCCCATTACACTGAGTATAAATGTTATCAAACAGGTCATTTGGTACATTAAATATATATCTCTCATACTTTCCCAAAAATAAGCAATCATAGAGCAGAGTGATTATTTCTCATAATAAAAACTATGGATCAGTATTTTCCTTTTAAAGACATCCATATCTGAGCAGATTTAAAGGTGCTCTGGATGGATTTAACAAAAAAAATGTAATCTCTGCATATTACATTCCAGGAATGGCAGCTTTGGAGGACATGATTATTTCATGTAAAAAATTCTTTCTAGTTTTTCTTTTTGGGGCAGTTATTGTTTCAAATTGGTGTCATAAAGTAAACATTCTGTTACTGTGAGCTTAAGAATTGGCATTAGCCAGTCCCAATTCAAATGAGTTATGGAAGGTAATGGGATTATTATGCATGGCTGACAGTACCACACAGTTAAGTATTCTTTAAAATACATTAACAGCTGTCTTAAATATCAACTAACAGACCCAAAGGATGCCAACATAAGCTGGTTTTTCATCACAGTAATAAAAAACCACAGCCATCAAAACATACTAAGTCACTGGGTTAAGATACATGTTATTGGTTACAAAAAATGGATTTTTCTTCCCTGTTATTTCAAGAAATTTTGTTGAACATTATAAATGCTGAATATTTGTGGAATTTTATTTAACAAATTTGATTAATAAACTGAATGTCCTTTTTACAGCCAGTTGAAACTTCCTTATAGGAAAACCATCTGTATTCTGGCAACCACTTTTATAATCATGCATTGTCCAAAAATTGACCTTATGTTTTTTGTCCAAATAGAGCCATTAAAAAAAAAAATCTTTAACTTGCCTCCCACTGCTGTGCTTGGGGATATAGATGAATACACATGCATGTTGTAGATCAAAGAGGGTTGTCCATAAAGGATGTCTGCAGATAATACCTGTTTTTTTTTTTTACCAACACCCCTTGTCCGCTTTTGTGTGCATGTGGCTTACCCCTTCCATGTCCCCATCTAGCATTATTAATTACTGCTCTGACAGTGTAATACCTGGTGCTCTCAAAATATGACACTCATTACAACATCTAGCATTATTAATTACTGCTCTGACAGTGTAATACCTGGTGCTCTCAAAATATGATGCTCTCATCACAACATCTAGCATTATTAATTACTGCTCTGACAGTGTAATACCTGGTGCTCTCAAAATATGATGCTCTCATCACAACATCTAGCATTATTAATTACTGCTCTGACAGTGTAATACCTGGTGCTCTCAAAATATGATGCTCTCATCACAACATCTAGCATTATTAATTACTGCTCTGACAGTGTAATACCTGGTGCTCTCAAAATATGAAGCTCTCATCACAACATCTAGCATTATTAATTACTGCTCTGACAGTGTAATACCTAGTGCTCTCAAAATATGACGCTCTCATCACAACATCTAGCTCCAAACAAGGAAACAAAATAAACAGAAATCATTCAAATAGAAATTAACAAAAAATTTATACTTAGGGATCACCCATAATGGATATCCACAAAGCATAATGGAATACATGCAGTAGGTCTAAAACAGCTGTTCAACACAGAATATCATAACAAAAATAAAAGCTTGCTGATGTCTGCAAGGTCCTATACACCCACAACCTTTGTCCGTATTTGAACAACCCACTCCATCTTTGTGGAAGTCCTCAATTGATAATCCCAAGGGTTTCAAAATGAAATAACCATGAGGGTCACATGAAGACCAGTACCTTTTATTACAGCCAAAGCAGCTCATATACAAGGTATCCAGTTGAAATATGTATGAAAGAAGTAAACAATGTAACAAATCAAATTTTTATTAAAACTGAATTGCTGTGAAGAGAAAATTTGGATTATTATTTTACAAATTCAGGATGTTGTTGCAGACAACAAGAAATAGCTCCACACGCCAAGTGTTTGAGATCCTATTAAAAATGGTGACTGATGCAGACTGCCTGTTTTTCAGTGGGCTTTGATTTTTATGGAACAGCAATGCAAGTAGTTTATTTAGTTCCGAGGCAATTCAAATAATCAACTTCCTTAAGAATACACAACTGTACCCAACCCAGTCTGGAACGATAATGACTACATATGCACCATGATAATGTTCCAGTGGGAGGACCTGGCCTTAAATGTGAGTGGTTTATATATACAAGAGACACAAGTGGGCCAGTGACTGCCAGTATTTTACATAAAAACTTAATACAAAGGAGCTGACCAAAAAATTCTTGGTTAGTAGCAATGTCTGCCAATATTGCAACATTTTTTTTAGCTATTATTTTGGAAGGAACAACATTATTTGTATAAAATTGCCTCCATACCAGTGTAAGCACTCCAGTGGCCTAGTAGTTAGAGCATCTACCTTAGATGCAGGAGGTTGCAGGTTCAAATCCCGGCCAAGTCATACAAAAGACCTATACAAATAGTACTAGCAGTTGCCTCGCTTAGCACTCTGAATTTAGAGGTCATTGTTGGACTGGTTGGCCTGGTGTCAGGATAATGTGACTTGGTGGTACTTCATGCTACATGTTTGCAGCATGATGCCCCAGTGCCAGACATCACTATAAACTACCACTCTGCAGATATCATTGCAATATGACTGTAAAATTGCTAAAGCTACCTTAAAATTTTCAAATCATACACACACTGACTTTTATGGAAAAGTTGCTTGAAGGTTTTCCTATTTTTACTAATGGCAATGATATTTGCTGATGAATCAGCAATACTTGTACAAACTAGAAATTCTTCCTGTGAGAAGGCTTTCTGTCAAATTTGATCAAGTACTGTTCATTGTTTTTTCAGAATAAGTGATTAATTTTTTAGTAAGGGTAACCATAACTGATGGCAGGTAGATAACATTGGTATACATCTAAAATTTCTACATGCCAGTGTGTACTTTGCCAAATTAGGTCAGAATTGCTTGAGTGGTTCAATTAGAAAGCATGAAAGAGTAATCACTGACGAATGAACATTATAAGAATTTATAGCAATTAAACATAACTACATTATGGATTTTTTCTTTCAATTTGCTGCACAATTGTAAAAAAAAAAGTGAAATCTTGTGCCATACTGTGGCCATTTGTGATATTAAAGTTCAGTATATACTGCCTTATAAGTCGGCTCCAACTGCAAAAAAGACCCTTATATGCCGTCACATAATGCAATGGCAGATCAGAGTCTATTTTGTTTGTATCCCTGTGTAATATTAACAAACTGCAAAAACCTGATCTGCCAGCACATTATGTAATGCTAATCTGGGTCTGTGCAGTTTGCAGTTGGATTAGAAGAATGGAATAATTATAAAGATAATGATATGATAGGAATATATACATGTATAAAGGTTACTTTGTATATTTGATTAAAAAAACAGAAACCATTATATTTGGGATCATTATATGCCGGATTACTCCATTTTCTTCTGCATTTTTGTTGACAAAGACTCACTGGATTGGTATTAGATGTTTTGGTAGTGTCACTATTGTCATTTTTTTGAATTTACCTACTGCCTGTGACCTCTAAATGCTTAATATTTTACTGGGTTTTCAGCCATTATTTTCCATAAATGAACTATTCAGCATCCAATGGTTTTTAATACCTTACATCAGCTAATTGAGTACTCAAGAAGTACTTGGTAGTCTTGATAAATGAGAAATTGCAGAAAACTCCTCAGTGATAAATTAAAATATTTAATAAACTTCACTGTCGGCACACACAGCAATGGATTGAAAATAATAAATATGGTATGTGTACCTTTTACAATGCATCACAGCTGTTTGCATGTACCCTTTCTTCAGTGCCAAAATGGCACAAGGTGTAAAGAAAATGGAGAAATAATGTGCACCAGAAGTATACAAGTATAGTGCAGGCGAGGAACCAGTCTACACTCATGGTCAATTTGGCAACAGTAGCACAGTCAAGATTCACATGTGTCATAAAAACAAAATCACACATGTCAGCTATGTTTGATCTGGTTTTCTTTGTAATCATTGAGAAACTTGTAGAAATTGAGGAGAAACTTGGCTACAAACATTTTCTCTGACTCAACATAGTACTTGCATGAAGCTTGAATATTTTTATGATGTTGTTTTGTATATATCAAGTGCTGTTGAAGTGTTGTTCATGTACACTGTTAACTGAATGGGAATACTAATACAGAACAATGAAAAAAGTTGTATATCACCTGTATATGGACCCATATCACCAATGTATGCAAATCCTTGGTGTTTTCTACCTACCCGTTAAGACCCCAGCATCCTGACTGGATATCAACTTTCTTTGAGGTGTGGCCTCATAGTCTGTGATTCCAGCACCTTCTCCTACAGCAGTAAACTCTGTATCCTCATCAGCATCCAGTTTGCTCAATGCTGGGTAGCATTCTATGACACCCGATTTCCGGGCGTCAGAAAGTGGATATAGGGGCGGCACTTTGACCAAGGGGTGGTGGACCTTTCAACATTACAGTAGGGGAGTTGTAAGTTGTTGATGCAACACAGTTCCTGTAGTTAGGCTGAAATTAGAAGTACTTTTAATCTTAAAGCAAGTTTAAGGTTCAAAGGTTGAAAAGTTGCAGCATTAATAAAAAGAAATTTTATATTTTTTTAAACACAAATAATACTATCATACAGGTTGAGACTTTTTAATTTGTCTATGGAGATTTGAACCCAGGACTGTGGGTAAAAGGCACCCATAGCCTATCCTGCACACATAAGCTCACACATGAGTGCATATAGCAATAATTAATTAGCATCATTGGTGATGAGTGCTTAGTCATGATAGAATATGGACTGGTGTATGTAGGAAAGGCAATGTGTGTCATTTACCCATGGACCTGGATTTGAATCTTCATAGAGTATTAATTACAAATTCTCAAACCTGTATGATAGTATTATTTATATAAAATATTAATTCAGGGATAGCACTTTCCATTTTTTCTGCTGTATATTTATAATTCTCTTTAATTAATCCTATATACTGGTACCTTGATTTCTTTCATATGAATCCAGAATGACTGAAGATAGATGAGAATTACAAGGTGATCATACTGGTGTGTATGTCACATGAGTAACACTGATTAAGTAACATCATTTTTGGTGATGTTTGTTTAGTTGTAAAGGAATATGAGCTGGTATGTGCAGGAAAGGCAATGGGTTCGATTTACCAGCAGACCAATCTCCAGAGTAAGAATTAAAAATGCTCTAACCTATATGATAGTATTAAATGTATTAAATATATACTTCTGCCTACTACTATCAAGCATTCTCCTTTATAACCCAGGGATAGCACTTTCCATTCTATCTGCTGTATACAATGTGACCATGGTAGTTGATAACCATTGAACCCAATCCTGCTATAGGAACCATGTTATAATCAACCTGGTCAGCTGAAGAAAATCATGCATGTACCTGAAAACTGTTCCCAAGGGGCTTAGGTAATAAATGCAGGTACAAAAATCATTATTTAGATGCATATTATTCTTCATTGGTACATATTACATGTATACTGTTTGTATATATATATATATATATATATATATATATATATATATATCTATCTATATATATATATATATATAGATAGATATATATATATATATATATATATATATATATATATATATATATATATACACACATGTTATGTATAGCAATGAATAAATTATCAAAGCCATATACGTCACTTACATTGAATCCATACAAGTAATTCCATTGGAAATATGCACACATACTCAGATTGAAAATATTCAATAATTCTGTCACAGGTCATATAGATCTGAATTCAGAGAAAAAAAAATAGCACAATCATGTAATGAATAATGAAGCACATTTACTTTACAGTAAGACCCAAGTTGGTAAAAGTTTGCATCTTAAGCTCCATTGGTAGAGTTTGTATCCATAAAAGTAAAACTGTTCCAGTCATGTTGGAAAATGAAACAATCTATCAGATTGCATTGATTTTATTTAAGTTTGGTACTAACTTCCTTTGAAGAAAGGTTCTTTGTTTTAAATGAAGATTGTAATCAACTTTATTTGATGAAGGGTGCACAAGTTTTTGAAGTCACTGATAAAGGATAGATTTGGAGAACCACATAAATGCCCATTTCTTATTTTTTCGGCAACATAAAAAATTGTACTGCATGACTGAGACTGATTTTTTCCCTATTTGCTTTGTACATTTTCATAACAATCACTGCTTCAAAGGTTATGGTTTCTTTGAAATTTCAGTTATTATTTTATCTGGGTCCATTTTTAAAATGAATTAGCCATCATATGATTAACTGTAGTTACTGTTTCTCTATGTCTCTTGAATAGACAAGTGAGAGCTTTTTGTTTTGTTTTTGTTTCTTTCTGTTTTGTTTTTATTACATTAGTAGTGGAGTGATGCTGCTTTCCACTCATGCATCAGAAATTTAAAGAAAGGGTCAATTGACAATAGACACACAGGTGTTCTGGTCTGATGACAGGGATTACTATAGAAAAGTTAATGTTCTGAAGGATTTAATTTGGAGTGAAAAAAAAAGAAGAAATTTTACTTCCCATCCACATGCAAATGTCAGTCTATGTAAATATATTAATTTAAATTACTAGGCAGTGGCTGAAAATCAACAAAAGATAGATTATTTAATAATGCCACGTCCAGTTGATCTCAGCTACCAGAAACATAAATTTGAAAAAAAGAGCAAATATCTCAAAACATACAGTACTCATGCTAAATGTCAACATTAGCTATAACAATGCACTGTTAAGATGGTTGGTCAATATGGAGAAAGAATTTACAATAGATAAATTGCAGTGCTTTTTATGGAGCCTCTGAACACTCCAAACCAATGGTTGTACATACTTGTACAAGTTTAAACAGCCAGCAATGTCACCAATGGTATATTTTGCCAACAATAAGGAAAAAAAAAAACACAATTTGTGACATTGTCGAAGCCCAGAGTGATTCCTGAACAAACATTTTACACATTTTTTGTACCTTTAAGAAGAAAACACTATTTTTCGTGTATGATAAAAATGCATACAAAATTTCAGGAGACATATCACGAATGTCTTCTATTATTCATACACGATTGTCTTCTATTATTCATACACGATTGTCTTCTATTATTCATACACGATTGTCTTCTATTATTCATACACGATCGTCTTCTATTATTCATACACGATTGTCTTCTATTATTCATAAACGATCTCTTCCATAATATGATAATAAACTTTGAGAGGTTGTTGTACTTTTAAGAAAGAATTTTTTTGTTTACAAGAAATATACATATATATAAAATTAAATGAAATTTCAGGAGCCACACCATGACTGTGTTATATCTGAATTTGTGTTATAATATGTGTGCTATAGTGGTGTCATACTGTGTTTGTGTCATAGTTGACAGTTAACTGAATTACAAACATCTAGCTAGCCAGGAGCAAACATATGGAGGTGAGAGTGGTCTCATTAACTGTTATGGTCTGTGGGCCTGCACAAAAATATTACATGTTAATTGAAATTATAACTGATTTGTTAATTACACAGCTATACAATTAAACTGTTTATATAACTATGACGAAGAGGTCAAATAAATGAGAGGTCATGAGAGGTTGAGGTCATATGAAGGTAAATGTAGTCACATAACTATTGACTTTTACAAACAATTAACATGTAAACTAAATAATTACAAACTTTATTTAAGATTTTTCCACTTTTTCTGTAAATTACATCCCAAGAAATATGGGTATGATCTTTTGCATTTTTTAATGGATAGATTCTTACAAATTATACAAGTATAATACAAACACTTTCTCAAAAATATCTATCATTTTTAGGTTTATGTTTTTAAAAAGTTTACAATTTTTTTTCATAAAGTATGATCTCCCTTGTCTAAAAGAAAGTAATTGTATTGTTTTCAATTTTGAAAAATCCATCAGTTGCAGGTTCAATCCCATATGATAGCAATGCATTTTCCCCAAACTATATACTGAAAACTTTAGTTCCAAGGACTTCAACAATAGCAACAATAACTCTAGGTTCTCATACATGTAGAGTTGTATTACTGCCCGTACAAGAAGCAATGAATTCTATTGACATTATACCAATTCTGACCTAGAAATTAAACAGAAAAATAAAAAAAAAGTGGATGAATGATGAAAATCTCAAAATGTTATAACTAAGTCAAGTTTTTAGTACACTGTGTCAGTTTTACATTAACTACAGGATGCTCAAAATTGGTATCAGACAGCATTTTCAAGGTAAAATTAAGTAAACTTGCAGGCTTCATTTTAACTGATATAACACTGCCTCAGTAATACACAAGACAGTCATCTATCCAACAGGTCACCATTTTCTACTTGTAAAGCAAAAACATGTTGAAACTAAGTTCAGTGCTATTAAAATAGCATTTAATACAATGTTTTAAATAGCAGCCAGACAACAGTTTTGAATTGTATTACAAAGTTAATTTTCACAACTTCTAAAAGTGCTTTTAATACATTAGTGGCTATATCCTGCTGATGAGATGAGACCAAAGTGCCATCCCCCCCCAAAAAAAACCCACACAAAGGTAGCCAACCTCGACTGGCCTAGGTACATATCAAACCTGCGACCCTTTGATTAAGAATCTAACACTGTCAATTGAGCTAATATGGCTCAATGATGAGAATAAGGATTAAAGAACTAGTCTGCTACACATAAAATATGGAAGCTGATCATCTATGTAAACTTTGTATAAACTGTCCAATGCCATTTTAGTAACACTAAACTTTGCATTTTAACATACTTGACCTACAGAAATGGTTGCTTATCTGAATGTCCTGTCTAATATTCATATATTAACATGAATGAAATTAACATGTTTCAATTATTAGTGTTTCTCAAATGTACTATACCTAATTCATATTAATGATTGATAAATTGTATTTGTATGGCACATCAGCACTGTAAGGCTATTTGGACTATTATTAGTAATCATGAAAACTGAGGATCTTGCCAGTTTTCACTACATATGAAATAACTGAGTTAAATACATGTAATACTATATGTTGTAATGCTAATTGTGCCATATTACACACACACACACTGCTGTCAGGCATTTCTGCACACCTAATGTTTCCATCACCAATATTGAAGCAAAATGCACACCAAATTTCTACCAATTGATGGAAATAAAATACTGCAATGCTTACCATTTGAAAAGAATCAATTGTCGCCAAAATATTCTTTTCAAAATAATCCTGTGTTTTTGTGACTCACAATATGTAGGCCTATTCTTCGCATAGCTTTGAAATGATGTCATGTTTATTTAATCATGTTATGGAAGTGAAATATTTTACTTCAGACCATTTTTGTCAACATTTTGGTTAAGTAATTAGGTCAGGTTTATAGCTGGTTTTACAAAATTCAATGTAACAATGCCAATAAATGGCAAGAGATATTAAGCAAACTAAACTCATCAGGTAAAATAAAAATAGTAAAGTTCAACATTTTATTAAATAATAGAAACCAAGCATCAAAAAAGTGGAAATTATTTCTAATGACCACAGTGAATCTGGCCTAAATGGGAAAATAAATAACATAGTCTACGTTCAATAAACTCTTATAACTCCAGTTTTAAAAACTCTTTGGTCTGTATGTGATGTCTAATGACACATGCTATGTTCAATTCCCAAGTAACACAAAAATGTGGATGCCTCAAAACCACCACAGGCTAAAAACCAAACACAGCCAAAGAAAACACAACTATTCAAAAGGAATATTACACTATCAAACAAAAGCAATGTTTTAAAAATATATTTTAGTTGAATACAGAAACTGGATGCATACAAAAGCCATGAAAATATTATCTCTTCAGGTGCAATTCGCTGATGTGCATGCATTTTGATCCAGGTACACTTGCAGCATCTAGATGAGCTATGTTTCGATCCACGGTATGTATCATTTTTATGGTCAATAAACAGTGGCTATGTTAAGCAAAATTTAACAAATTTTTTAAATTTAATAAATCTAACTATGGGATATTTATGTGTTTACTTTATATTCCATGTTATATTACATAAATAATCTAACAGCTAATATTCAAATCTACTTGCATTTACCATTGAGTCACTGACTATATTTTGTCTTCATTTATGAAGAAACGTAGGACCAGTTGGTTATAGACAGGACCAGTAACATTGCCAGGTTAATGGTCCTATGGATGCAGGATATTTTGGCAAGTATCACACAATGACTCCAGCACTCTAGATAAGAATTTTATAAATTTGTATTCTACTCTTTGGTTTGCCATTAATTTTTGTTAAATTCAATGGGGTGATTTGTCAACACTAACACACACACACACACCAGATGCAAATTTATTCTACCAGACTGTGCCTCAATTATCAAACAACAATTATGCCTGTTGGAATGCATTAGACAGCTTAGTGATCAATGCCATATCATGGTGCATTGAATTGTAGAACTCCATTTGATCAGGTGTTACTGGTGATCACATAAATGTACTATCATCTGGAATGTCCATGGAATATATGGATCTTGAACAGATAACATAATTTATATTGATCGTATGACAATGGACTATGTTTATTGTTGGGGCAATACACTGAAACTTGGGACAAAATGATGAAACTGAAATGTTTGCATAACATGAACATGTGCCTGTTTTATTTAAAAACTGAAGGTTCTTTTTGTTGGATCTTAAAATTCCTGCTTTAAAACAACTTCAAAATTATACATGATTTTGGAGTTAAATGCCATATTTATTTATCTCAAAAAATGCCATATATATCAGTGTATCCGGTGAAGTAAAAGCCAGCAAAGACCCTGGAAAGAACCAACGATCCACAAAAAGCTACTGGCAAGCTTTCTCACATATCCATATTAGTAGAAAAAAGAGTGGCGTAATAAGAGGAAGGGAATCCACCCCAGGTGACAGCCAAACATGGGGATGACATGGGAGAGTTGAAATACCAGTACAAGTTTTCAGCCAAATGAAAATTTTGCCAAAGAAAAAGTTATCTCCAATTTGCTTATGACAGCACTGTATTGTTTAAAAATCTACTTGCAAACATAATATATTTTTCTGTGGGTTTACATTTTAAAATTTTTTGCAGGGGGTGTCAAAGAAAGGATCTGCCCCTGGTGCCAAATACTTCAGGTGCGACCCTAGAGCCAAGACTCAAACCCATCTGCATAGAGGTGAGATGCGAGTGATGTGAAACATCTTAGAAAACTCAACAAGCCAAGATCCCTACAAAAACCTACAAAAAAATGGTCCACCACAAAGTCTGTAAAACACAGAACATGTACTCCACAATAATTTCAATCTTATCCAGCAACACAAAAACACAGAACATGTACTCCACAATAATTTCAATCTTATCCAGCAACACAAACATATATATATATATATATATATATATATATATATATATATATATAGAGAGAGAGAGAGAGAGAGAGAGAGAGAGAGAGAGAGAGACAGAGAAAGAGACAGAGACAGAGATAGAGACAGAGACAGAGACAGAGACAGAGAGAACTGAAGATTTTTCAAGAAAATTGCTTTACGGCATCAGTTAAACATAAAAAGATGCCAATGTGGGCCTGAAATCACTCATCAGAATAACATCTGTCCAACAACTGAATGCAAGCAAAGTTGGTCAAGAAATCTGGATAGTAGAAAGCTTTCAGTTGAAATTTCTATCATCATTATGAAATCAATTGCTTCAAGGTTTCTTGAGTTTTTGTGTCTTCAGGCATACCAGTACTTTATTGCAAATTAGCACCATTTACCCATTTCTGGAAGGACCTATGCCACAGTGTCGGTGTCAAAGTTAGCAAAATTCTGTCCACTAGTTTTTTAAGATAAAGCTGTGTAGGTAAAAGTATTTCTACTTTCAATAACAATACCCATACTGGATAGTCAAACAGCATCCTTGAAAGTTTCTCTCGAAGTGACAAAAATCACAAAATGCACACAAAATATGCTGTATACTGAGAATGGAGCACAAACTTTATCCAATTTGAAGGTGAAGTTTGGTCTAAATACAAACTACATTATATGAATACCTTTAAAGAATATACCGGTACACTGAATTAATCTGGCAAGCCATTTTGCATCCTTCTAAAAGTTCCTGACTAAATCTTTCACAAGATATTATTCTTTGCTGTGAAAACAATCATCATTTCAAGTTGGAACTAAATTTCTACAATTGATTTTCTCAATGATAACGGACACATGGCTGCTGTTATATATATATATATATATATATATATATATATATATATATATATATATATATATATATATATATATATATATATATAGAGAGAGAGAGAGAGAGAGAGAGAGAGAGAGAGAGAGAGAGAGAGATGCATTTGTTAAAAATTTTAAAACTGTGAAATTATATTATTAGAGGGGTATATTTTTCATGAAAACATCTTCAGCAATTCTTTTTCAAGGAAGCATCCATTTAATTACATGCACATTTGTCACTATATACATGAATCTTTAACTGACAATTTCCTTCTTATTATTACCAATAATGATCTCAATAATTCAATCTGATTTCATTAATTCAATCTGATTTCATTATTTATCATTTAATGAAAATGAAGTTAAAAAAATGAATGCACAATGAAATGAACAAACAGCTGTAGAAGCAAGATGAGATGGTACATGTAGGATTAACACATGTAAGATTAACAATAGTATTATTAATTCTGAAAAAATAACAAAAGAATGTGTAATGAAAGAGACAAATACAAAAATGAATGTATATGAATGTATAAACAATTGAGAAAAGCAAGTGGATAAAGCAATGAACATTTCAAGAGTTACAGATTATAAGATTAAATGCAAAACTTGCTTGTTTTCATTCAACAACTGACAGATCTTTTCACCTGTGGACGTAAGGAAAAACAATGATGAAAAATAATAACTATTAGGTACAAATCTCAAAAACACCCAATATAACTTTTGAAGAAGGGCTTAGAGCTTTCATATGATTGAACAATAAAACAATTATCTTGTCAGTTTGTCACCAGTGAATGCACACAAAATTTCAACACCACTGACAAGCCCCAGTTTCCCCAAATTAAATGACTTGAGATAATAATACAAGTCAGTGTTAAATCTGCAACATCTGTTGTTTATTTTTATTTGTTCATTTTTGTACACACTGCAATTTAAAAAAATGAACAGATATGGCATGCATAATCATTTGGAAGGAGACTACTATAACACAGTATGTGGATATATCAGGTTATTAAAGTTGGCATTAGACCAGGTATTGATTTGGAAGGAGACTACTGTAACACAGTACATGTATGTGGATATGACAGGATATTAAAGTTGGCTTCAGACCAGGTATTGATTTGGAAGAAGACTACTATAACACAGTATGTGGATATGTCAGGATATTAAAGTTGGCATCAGACCAGGTATTGATTTGGAAAGAGACTACTATAACACAGTATGTGGATATGTCAGGATATTAAAGTTGGCATCAGACCAGGTATTGATTTGGAAGAAGACTACTATAAAACAGTATGTGGCTATGTCATGATATTAAAGTTAGCATTAGACCAGGTATTGATTTGGAAAGAGACTACTCTAGCATAGTATGTGGATATATCCGGATATTAAAGTTGGCATCAGACCAGGTACTGATTTGGAAGGAGACTACTCTAACACAGCCTATGGATATGTCAGGATATTAAAGTTGGCATTAGACCTGATATTGATTTGGAAGAAGATTACTATAACACAGTATGTGGATATGTCAGGATATTAAAGTTGGCATTAGACAAGGTATTGATCTGGAAGGAGACTATTCTAACACAGCCTGTGGATATGTCAGGATATTAAAGTTGGCATCATACCAGGTACTGATTTGGAAAGACTACTCTATAACACAGCCTGTGGAAATGTTAGGACATTAAAGTTAGCAGATGGCAAGTACTGACTTGGAAGTATCCTGTTCTAACACAGCATGTGGGACTTTCAGGATGTCAAAGTTGGCAGATAGTCATCTGTAAAAAGCCAACTCTACTGGAATTTTAACTTGTCCAGGGTATCAACCCAACAAAATTATAATTATCCCCCCTTCATGGCTTCATTCGTCATTATCTGATGTTGAGTGAAAATATACTTCCTTCAATGAACTCCATTTTTTGTAAAGTTTGGTTTCTGTCATGTTAGATATTTTACTAAAAGGAATTTTAGTCAGGCCAATTCAAGTTTTGAAACAACTCTTGAGGAGGGGGACCAAGTGGTCTAAAGTGCTCTCCATTACGGATCACTGCCATCACACCTCTGGTGAGTTGAGTCTAAGATTGAGCAAATGTGGATATAGGAGAAAGCTTGCCAGTAGCTTCTTGTGGGTTGGTGGTTCTTTCTGCATATTTCCAGGTTTCTTCCTCCAACATTAATACTGGCAGCCATGTATAGCATATTGTGTGCTGAAAAATGGTGTTAAGCCCCAGAACAACAACAAAAACTCTTTGAAATGCAAGTATCATAAAAAAAGTCATGGTTTAGATGAACCTGGAAGCATGTCATAATCATTTCTGCAGGATTTCTTGTATTTTCTCATTCATGGCAAATGATCCTACTTATGATCTCACTACTTTTGATACTGGCTTCACACCTTTGCAATTGATGTAGAGAATGTTTATCAGCTACCTATGAAATAAAACCCATTATTCTACATAATTCAGTATTTCTCCTTAAGTTAATCAACATGACCTTTAATGATTGGCCATGTTTTGGCACAAGCCTGATACCATATATAATTTCTTATCCTTTGTATTAAAATTGGTACACTGGGGAGTTGTCAGGCTTGTCTGGCACCTGTGCAGACTGTATGGGGCCTGCACTATTATCAAGATCTGGGCAATTGCAGGTAATAATGTTACACAATAGGCAGATAAATCTACTGCTGAAGAGAAATGTTTTATTGAATATGTCTGAAAGAAGACCATTTGATAACCCTTCTACATATTTTTTTTACAGATCTGGTGATCTGGCAGATTTGTTAGAGCTGGGTTTTTAGTGCTCCATTGGCAAATTTACAGATCTTGGATTAGTGTATTGCAATGCTAAGTTATGCTGATATAAATTATTTCAAGTGGCACAGTGTTCATTCCTAAAATGAAAAAATGGAACCAAAAGCCTATATTAGGTCAAAAGTGGGGTCATTTTGAAAAAAAAGTGCCTTAATGGGAATAGTGTTCTTATTAGCCAGACATAATTTATCTGTTCTATCTATTCTATCTATCTATTCTATCTGCTGACTGCTAAAACTATCTCTGATGTTACTACCTCAGAAAAACAAAATTTTTAAATAACATGTTCTGTTGGTCAGATTGTCATGAATTTGACTATGGATCAAGCAGACATCATGAGACATCATTTTTGGTTAAAAGTGCATATCAATTTAATAATTCAACCATTAATTCAAGAGGAGTGGTGACAAGATTTTCTTGCTGTCCATTATGCATCAATATAATTATATATATATATATATATATATATATATATATATATATATATATATATATATATATATATATATAGAGAGAGAGAGAGAGAGAGAGAGAGAGAGAGAGAGAGAGAGAGAGAGAGAGAGAGAGAGAGAGAGAGAGAGAGTTATTTGTTATATCATCAGATAATTCTATTGTGTAAAAGGTGACATGCATAACATGGTCAAGGTGAAGGCAGTGTCAGGGGGAGTGAGTGGGTTACCAAGTCACACAGTACAATTAATTGACTAAGAATCAAATATTACCTTTATTGAACTGTCTTTAATGTAGTAAAAGACCAAAGTACTGATGAATATTGACATAACTGAGCAAATTTAATATTTTTATAAGGAGAGTTGATTATCCTTCCTAATTAGAATGTTTCACAGTCCAGTTTACTCTTAAGGATATGTCTACAGTAGTTCCAAAAGTATAATCCATAATTTGAGTCAACTGTCTGAGTTTGTCATGTCATCTCTGACAGCCAGCCTGTCATCAACACTTTTGAGGAAACTAACAGGTGTAAATAAATGCATGCAGCTATATCTAGCATCTCTCATTATCTGACACCTGCCCTTATTTACATGTACATGCATATGTACATGCATAAAAAATGAACTTTGCATCATCTAAGATCATAATCTTTGCTTTGGTTGCTAAGAGTTTATCACTGGATTCTCAGTTTATTTTAGGTTGCAACAATGTGCCAATTACCCTTATCTTTGATAAAAGCATTTTCTTTTATATTTTACTGGATATCCTATATACAGTTTTAAGTATTACCTTCCACTAGTGAAAAATTTTAATACCCTAATACAAGTACAACTGGGGATTAATAACTAAATGAAAGTATGGTTAAATAAACATTGCTGGTATTATTTTTTCAACCTGACAATACCAGATAGGTACAACTGCTACAATCAATATATAGGAGCTAATTTTAGTACTAATGTTCTTCTGCAGTTATATAAAAAGTCCACACATAATAATGCTAATATGTATATGTGCTCTTTTGTTGATCAGGTGTTCATGAAATGATTTTCCACATGATTTTCCACTGTATTCATGTTAATATGCTAATAAATATTCAACTCAGAAGCTAACAGCATGTACATTTTGTAAATAAATGTGATTTCCAGTCATATGTTAATAAAACCAATTTACTTACAAAAACTGTTAAGACAAAAAAGTGTTAATGGAATATGCATTTCCTACTGTGCCTCTTATTACCTAATTGAAAAACTTACCCAAGGTGATGGACATGTGGACATACAAACAAAAGAAGCATTATATACCAATACTGTGTCACATTGGGACGTTAAAAGGCACATGTGAGCTGTTACTGTTAATATTCTAGGCATAAATTCCAGCTCATGTACTTGTGGATAATCAAGTTGTTGGCAACAGCTCAGGTGTATAGTATAATTAGGTATACAGGATGTATAAGTACAATACCTTACTTAACATTTTTCAAAACAAAATTTTATTGAGATTATTGAATAAAGAGAAATAATAATTAAGCAATTAGGTAGAATCCATTAACTACAGAGACACATATTTTGATGTTCTGACTTCAAATATGTTTTAACCCTAAACACCTGAGATATAAGATTTGCCATTTATCTGCACCTTTTGTTGAAATCCCCGATATCTCCCACCCATCCCTAATCTGATGTCATCTTTATGTACATGTACCTAGATACATGTCAACCATCACAAACAACATGAACATCTTTTCATCTGTTCATAGATCATGAATGACAAATCAGAGTGTCTAAAACTTATATAAATCCAGGTGTCCAAAAGGTTAAAACCATGCCACTAAAAAGGTTAACTAAACATTATACATGTTGCTGAGCAGTGATTTATGTTTTTATGTTCCTTCAAACTGTAGTGCCACAATTACTCTGTCCACACCAGTTTACTCCACTAAAATAGGCTGGTCTCCAATCCCATTTTAGTTGCACACAGCTGGTGGATTCTCACCCTAGATATCACTACTTGCCTTGTAACCAGGTCAGGATCAAATGTTGGTTGATCACTATCCTTCAGATGCAGGGTGAGTGACTCCGGGTGCTGTTCTAACCACATACCACAATTATCCCCCACCCCCACCCCATTAGGTTGATAGAAATCAGGCAGATATGGACAAAACATTGTTTCTTGTTTGCATGGTCAGTTTGCCACTAACAATTAGAGGCAAAACCCATTACAACGCAATTGGTTATAACATGATTCAGCGCAGTGACAACAGGATTCCCATTTTTTTTATTTAAGATAAGCTCTCTTTTTAACATTCTAAATATGTGGTCTCTGAAAATCCGTTTATTCATATTCCCAGCAGATTAGATGATCAAAAGGTTAGTTAAAAATGATGACATTGAAATTTCAATGCACATTTTCTAAAAAAAATTTTTGAAAAATTTGTTATTGTGATCCTATTTACATTGTGATGTTATTCTTTGGACCCAGATCAACCAATGGCACATCAGGATATAAATTTGTCCTTTGATCAACCAATGGCACATCAGGATATAAATTTGTCCTTTGATCAACCAATGGCACATCAGGATATAAATTTGTCCTTTGATCAACCAATGGCACATCAGGATATAAATTTGTCCTTTGATCAACCACTGGGGCATCAGGACATATATTTCTATCCCTGGAACAGCCATAAAACTCTAGTTTCTTCAAAGTTTGAAATTCCAAAAAACTACGAGCTTCAATAGCAACCCAATTTCAACTTATTATTGGACATATGACAGCATAACTTTCCACATTCTTTTTCTTAGTGTTGTTAAATTTATGCTCAATACTGACTGTTTACAGATCAGATTTAGATGAGGCCACAAGCATGGATATGGCATGGCTACTGGCACTAATTGCACATGCATTTTATATACAAATTTATAAATAAAGTCCAACTCCAAAACTTTGCATAATACTCTGGCAAATCTGGGTATATACCTCTTAGGAGCAATCAACAGATGAAACAACACAGACCTTGATCGCAGGTTTAAGTTGCTTGCAATTGGACAGGACTGCATTTACGGTACATCTATCACATATGTAACCTATGCCAGCAAATTCTTTATTGTATAGTATTCACACACCTTTTAGTTGTATGCCTTCACCAATTTTAAAAACAAAAGGCATAAAGTATACAAAAATGAACAAAATCTAAACCATTTAATTTATCCATTTATAATTTCTAACCTGATTGTTACAAGGGTCCCAAACACTGTCAACTTGCTGGTGTTTTTAATCAAATGGGAGTTTCTTTAGTAACATAGTTGCCATATTTGCATGGGAATCTGTTTTCAAGCTACAAATGTAATATCAATAATTCCATAAATTTTGGAGTTACATCTTTTTAAAGATGTGCATGTATACAAGTTTCTACTTTTTATTTGTTTAATTTGTTTTAGAAATATTACACTAGACACTGCAAATACTGAACACAGGTAGATTTTTTAATGAAATGGACTGTTCTAGAAAACAAAAGGACAGTTAGCAGACTGATTGTTTATATCTTGAGCTTCGATTTAGTTAGAAATTACAAAATGATGAATGAAAGGAATGGGTTTTGTTCACTTTTTGTTCCCTAGCTGTTTTTCGCTTTTAAAATCAGTAAGGGGTTGTAGATAAACAGAAGGGTGTGTCAATGCTATACATGCAGTAATGGCAATCTTTAATGCCATTTTTTCCAAATATTAATGGGGATCTCCTTTTATCTGGTAATATCACAAAATGCTTTCAAACATATTATCACAAGTGAGGAAAAAAGTCAATGACAAAAGTATGTACATTTACACAGTATTTTTTACTTCCCTATCTCATATTATGCTTCCATGCTATACCTCATTAAAGTCTTTTAATTCAAATAATAGATTTTCTTTTTGTTTTTTTGCTACTCTACAATCTTTACTGTCAAATTAAAGTCAGTTTCATTAATGGAAAGTCTCATGGATTTAACTAAGGTTTTTTGGGGATTCAAACCATGCCCCATTCCAAAATGGACCTTTAAAAAAAGGACCATAATTTATTACTGTCCTTGAGAGAGAAATTACCACAGTTGTAACCTTAGCTAACTCAGAGTCCATGCTGGTCTCTTTGGAAAAACAAAGTGAATTTTGTATGTGATGTGATTACGATTTTTAGCTTTAACAATTTTTCAGTCATATCACTTCGATGTCTGCAGTGTGGCAGCTTATAGTAATGTCTAGCGCTGGGGCATCAAGCCAAAGACATGTAGCATAATGTCCCACCCAGTCACATTATCTTGACTCCAGGCCGACCAGTTCTAACAATAACCTCTTAATGCTGAGCATCAAGCATGGCAGATGTTAGTACCATCTTTGTAAGTCTTTGGTGTGACTCGACCGGATCAAACCCATGACCTCCTGCATCTGAGGCAGATGCTCTAACCACTAGGCCACTGGAGCAGTTAATTTTGTTGTTGTTGTTGTGGTACTTTTTGCCATTTTTCCTTTTTCAGCACACGATAGGCTATACATGGCGGCCAGTATTAATGGTGGAGGAAGAAACCACCACCCAACCCACGAGAAGCTACTGGCAAGCTTTCTCACATATCCACATTTGCTGAATCTTAGACTGGAACACATGCAGACATGAACACATGCAGACATCGGTGAGAGGGCACTGAATTTTGTAAGCTTTGTTATGACACTACAAGCAATACAAAATTAAAATTCAAGAGACAATTACAGTAATGTGAAATTAAACCTAAGTACAAAAGTACTGAATGTTCCTAATGAATTGCAGTAGTTTTGATTGTCCTGATCTACCACAATGATGCAATCCAGAATGTCTTTAAATGAGTTCACAATGATTATAATTCTGAAATAATGTGTTAATTAAAAATCAATATGCACTTACCAATTCCAAAGAAAAATTTAAATAAATAATTCTTCTCTAATTATATTTGACCACAGCTGTATATTTTGATCACAGATGGATTCCCAGTGACTGGTCTAAAATAGGAATGAAATATTTGCTTACAAAGTCCCTATTTATAAACATTTCACATGACCTGGATACAAGTCATTTAAATGGAAAATTCCAATCAAATTGTAAACAAATATGTTTTTTTAATATTCCAAGCCATAAACAACCTATTTATAACAAAATGTTATGGAGTATATATAGTCATATAAACACTCTGCTCACATTACCAAACCTACAATCATGGACAAAAGCTAAGAACACAATTCAAATTAATTATACACTAGCATTCAAATTACATAATGTTCAACACAGTCACTACAAACTTCTGTACATGTACAAGATAAAGTTCATCTTTGCTAGCCAAGGTTCCCACGACTTGGCAAATTGAGCAGATATTTGAGTGCTTTGTCCTACAGACATCTATTGGATTTCATGAGTTCAATCACTTAGTCTATAATGCCAACCAACAGCATGGTGACATAAAATTAAGCTGGAAACTTGATATAAAATGCACTTAAATTCATCCATTGTTACATCAATCAATTCTTTGTCCATATTGACAAACCATCATAACTGTTACAGTGCATTGTTATATCATCTGTTTTAGTTTCCAATGTGACTGGAACACAGATATTGTGCCATGAAAGTTTTTTTTTTGCAGGAAAAATGTTTAAAGTATGCTACCAATGGCAACCTAAAACACAGTTAATTTTACCAACTTGGGTTGTACTGAGAGTATAAATGTGCTTCATTTGTTGTGATTGTACAATTTTTTCCTCTGAATTTAGACTATATTTGACCTATGACAAAATTATTGAACATTTTAAATCTCTGTGTACATGTGTACATATTTTGGATGGAATTACTTGTATCAAGGATTCAATGTATGTGATAATATTTCGCAGGTGAGTACACATTGATACTATGTTCATACTATATGTTAGACAGTTGTATATAAACAGTGTTTACAAATATATATCAATGCATGGTTCTCTGAATAAATTCATATATTATATACACTTTCTCTGCTTTCACTACAGGTGTATTTCTCTTTTAATTTGCATTAATGTAAGAAGATATGTGCCAATGATTCAATGAAGCAGGTATTTTTTCACCTGCATTTATTACCAACAAACACCCACACAAATTGTTTGGATACATGTGTCATTTTCCTTAACTATTGACCTAGTTGCTAATAAAACATGGTCAGATTCTATGGCTCCCAAATATTGTGTAATAGCAGGGTCACTATGATTTAACATAAATTGACAATCAACTGATTTTATGTGTAATAATTTCTCATTCAGGATTATTGAATAATTTATTTCCCATTCTTATTCTGTGTACCAAATAGGAAAATTTCTGCAATTATCTTTATTCAGGTATCTACTATTAATGTCAAGACGAAAAAGACCGAAAAGCAATGTTCCCTCTAAGGAGTGACCAAGAGTGAGCAATTTTTTTTTCGTATGAGCGACAAATTTTTTTTAAACCCGCAATTTCTGAGCACCAGTTTTAGCGGTGCATTTTGGTATTAAATAAAAATAAATATTAAATATTTAAAATATTAAATACTAAATGCATACTAGACAATTTTGTATATATTAAATGCATATTAGACAATTTTGTATATTACAGCAATGTATATTTAAAGAACTTAAATTTAAGTATTGAAAAATAGACGTAAGTGATACCAAACAATTTATTATAAGTTTTCAACTTGAAGCCTGTTTAGTCGGCTTTGAAAACAGTTTCTCTTCTGTTCTTTTCTGTTTTCCATAAGTCATAGACCGCATCAATATCCACCATCTGTCCAGAATTTAAAAAGAATTTAATTCGCATCAAATTGTCCAAATGTTCAACTTCGAGACGATTTCTAGATTTTGTCTTTATGTTGTTCATCAGACTGAATCCTCTTTCGCAGTCAGCACTTGAGGCCTGGAATGTGCCACAGATGTCCAAAAGTGAAAATAGTTCCTTGAATTGATCCTGTTGGGCAGTAAATGAAACTATATCTGAAAATGTTGTCACTGCTCCCATTTGTAATTTTTCCTTGATCAGTATTTTGAACTCCGGATATTGGTTGCAAAGATCCGCTTGTAGGGATTTGCCATCTTTTCTCAGCAGACCGCAATATTTCTCTGCGAGTCTCTTGATTTGCTCAAATCCAAACGAATAATTGTCTAGATTGGCAGATGCAGTGAAACAGTCTTTATCGAACACTAGCCAATCTTTCAATTCATCATCTGGAAATCGATGGTCCATGTGGTCACATGTCTGCTGAATGAACATAATAATTGAATCTGTTTTCACTGGAGAATGATATGAGGAAAGCAAATCAAGTGTACTTTTATGAAAATGTGGCTTATCTCCGAGATACTGTGACCTGAGTTTCATGACTTTTGCTTTTGCAAACTGAAAAGCCTCTACAGTTGATAGAACACTTCTTTGCAGAATTTTACACAGATCTGCTAGCTCAGCTAGAATTTCATTTAATATTACGATTGCGACATGATATTCTGGATTTTCTAATTTCTGCAGGCAGTATTTGTGAACAGGATCGTTGTCTTCCTCAACAACTTGTCGCAAGTATTCCACTAAAATATCATAGTTTTTGACCAAGGCATTCACTGCAAAATGTCTGGAGAGCCATCTGACCTCGTTAAGTGGTCTAAAAGAAATTGCATCAGCCTCTGCAGTATTAGCAAATTCCTCAAATTTTGCCTTCTTAACAGACGATCGGGAAAAAATAGTATAAACGGTTCGAAATAGAGTTTCTAGTTCCTTCATCAAGGGTATGCATCTCCATGCATCATCTATGCCGAGATCCTCACGATGTGCCACACAATGTTGTTCAGATAAGTGTGGAATGGACTGGCGCAAAAGAGCAGCCACACCATTTCGTTTGCCCAGCATGACCGATGCGCCATCCGATGTAAACATTACCATCTGATTCAAATTCAGTTCATTTTCCAAATAGAACTTTCGAATGGCCCCTAAGATCGACACACTGTCGCATGATGTTATTTTAATAATGCCTGCGAACACAGTTTTGTGATTTGATTCACTTTCATTCCGAAATTTCATATATAAAATTAACATTTTTGACACCGAAATGTCAGTGGATTCATCAACTATCAGAGTGTGATAAGCTGATTGCTTAATTTCCTTCAGTATACCAGTCTTGATGGTTGAATTTATACAATTGATGAACTCAAAGGCATAGTTTTTACTTCGCCAACTTTCTGGTATTTTAACATACTTAGCCACGTGATCATGAATATCCTGGACTGATAGCATTGAGGAATTAATTTTAACAGCCAGCAGAACATTGTCTATTAAAACCTTTACCTCATCAGGAGTTGCCTGCTTTCTTTGAGCGAATTCTTTTCTAATTTCGCGTTCTTGTACAGATTCCGTTAGTATGGTTTTCAGCAGTCCTCTACTTTGGTTTCTAAGCTTTGTGATCGCTTCGGTATGATATTTCTGCGTCAAATGTCTTTTAAAATGATCCACTTTCCAGTCGCTCCATGATTTTCCTGTTGTCCATTCATTAGTACATCGCGCTTTAACGCAAAATTTGCAGAATACCATGTCATCTGTCTCTGAGTATTCAAAAACTTCACCAAGGAGCACGTGTTGTCCGGTCCCATGTGGTAAGTCCGTTACCACAGAACATTCGGTTAACCACTCCGTTTTAAATTTCATGCAACGTTTTTTCGCTGACTTACATGAACTTTCTTCCGCTTCTCGTTTAAACATGGTTAGAAAATAATTAATTTTAGCGCTGAACTACACTACTTTGAGTTTGAAATATAGAACTCAAAAGAATTTGCCGAACCAAGAGCGATATAGACGTGGCGGAAGTCGCCGGATGTGGCTTAACTTAAAATTGACAGGTGTGAGAGTAATTTATATAGAGCCATTATTTTTTCTGGTCGGGAATTTTTGTGAGCGACGGTCCGAAAAATGTGAGCGACGTCTCGAAAATTAGTGAGCGATCGCTCATTCGCTCAGTTTAGAGGGAACATTGCCGAAAAGTAGTGTTGCATGTCAAATGTTTCATGTCCAGGTAATGCTGCAAAACAATTTTCCTGGTTGCTGTTTTCTGAATAACTCAAGGTTTTCCCTTTGGATATGAAGCCAACTCAGTTACAGTTAGAGTAACGAAATGATGGAAAACATGCTAATGCTGATGAAAGAAATTAGATAACTTAATGTCACCGAATAACCAACTTTGGCATTGCTTGGCGCCATTATATTTCAACCAACTAAATATATGCAAGACAGATTGAAATCACATCCACTTGCTTGTTTCACTTTCATTTCATCTGAAAAAAGACATCATAGTATAAAATCTGACTAAAGCAAGTAAATTTTAAACTCAAAAATTATTGATACAAGTTGAAAAGTGTGTGAGATATTTATTAAAATTTAACTTCTACTTCCAATTTCAGTGGACTTGGGCAAGTGCTACACAACACCATTTCTTCCTGAAGTAAGACATCAACCCAAACAACATAAATATCAGGGTGGATGTATTAAAGAGTTGGACTAAAGTATTCTCACACCATCCCATTTGTCTATACCCCAACGAACTGATTTGAAAAAAAAAAACCAGAAGACATCAAGGATATAAAAAATGCATAAAACAGTCATTTTATTCACTGGTGTTCTATTGTAACCCAGCTGTCGCCAGAGGGTATGCGAATGCTATAGTTGGGCTCTATGTAAGGTCGTAACGTTTGCAAGACATGGTTGATACGCGACTCAGTTAAACAGATACCGCGTGGGGTCAACGAAATTCATTTTTTTTTTTTCGTGACCAATTCCAATTGACCCACACCCCAACATAAATGATAAAATATTAAAATGGGGTGGGATGAAACTCGGACTAAAGTGATGTATACCCCATCAAGAATGTGAGAAAGGATTTCGACTCCAAAAGAACCTAACCAAATGTAATATAAAACAACAATAAAAAAACTAAATTTTACATCTATCATCTTATCTACACTTTCACTAGCTCACACACTTACCACGATTTTGACCTTGAAGATGCGTTAATTGTTGGCTGCAACGGAGCGTTGTCAAAATTTCCAGAAAGAAACGGTCAAATTAACCATAAAATATAAATCCGAGGGGCTATTTGGCCCTTTTTTCGAAACGTTAGCACATAAATATTGACTTGCGAAATAATTTATACTAACTGTACGGCAGAGCGTTTGTTTGTCAACAAATGATTGTACCTTGCTTAAACTTATAACCCTACACCTCCATGATGGACTTTCGATTCAAGTGTAGGATTATCGCGTATTTCCATTGGCTATCATCAAATTTATAAACCAATGTCTACGTATGTAACATCTGATGATTAGAGGCTCTGCTTAGGAAATGCACGAAATATTCAATAATGATTTTACTCCACAAGTACTTAAACCTTGGAGCTTGAACAATCATAATAAAACATACACTACAAATAATCATACATAAAAATGAAAAAACAAATGAAAAGCTTTTCTTATTTCTTGTCACTAAGATTATTTCGCTTACATTTTATCTTGGTAAAGAAAAACATTAAATAATAATAATAATAATAATAATAATAATAATAATAATAATAATAATAATAATAATAATAATAATAATAATAATAATCTCTTTATAGATGGTAACTCTGTTATACAAATTTTTTTTACAAAAACTTAAAAACAAAAAGCCACATAGAATGCCCACCCCATATTTAATAGTCCTCCGTATAATCACTGATAATGTAGAGTTGACACAAGATTATTCATATCTCAGTCCAAAATTTTGGCAAAATTATGTGCTTTTTGAACTGAATTTAATTTTGCAAAACTATTATCACCTTATTAAACTCATCATAGCCATGGCCTCTTTAAAGCCAAGAATTCTTTAGTTCTTTATTACCCTGAGCTTGGTCAAGGAACTTACTCATGAATGAAAGTCATTCTGTAAAACCAATTTTTTCTTTGGCCACAATAACACTGATCTTTTGATCTTTTCACTGCAAAAGTTTAGAATCATCTTTAAAACTTTACTTGCACAAAAAATGTTAGTAAAATTATGTAGGAAGCGAAAACTAGCAAGTTCTGTAAATTTCAACAAATAATTTATTTCTCTAGAATACAAAGGAAAAGTTAAAAATGAACTTACAGTATTGCAAATTAAATCCCAAATAGTCCTAGAAGTTCTATCATAAGTCCAAATGTATTAAGTTCCAATTGAACTCCTGTGGTGTTCCAAATAAATGCCATAATTGAATATGTTGCTGTTCCTGAAGTTTTGAATATGCCAATATTTTTTGGAATGTGGTGATGTGGTAACAGTCTTTTGATGTATTAAAATAATATAATCCAAAATATCCTTAAATGAATTCACTATATTTCCAAATTAATGATTTTGTTCAAGAGGTATTAATGAATATTCTGTTATTAATTTAAGTAAATAAATCCACTCAAATTAAAATCATCAACACAACAATAGGACTGATTGATTCACTTTGGTTGTTAAGGCAGGAATGAGCAATTTTTAAATTAACAACACTGACATAAAGAGTTAAGATAAAATAATCAAGCCAAGATGTAAATCAGGGCTTTGTTTTATAAAAAATATTCAAAATTGTCAACAATTTTAGGAATTTCCAAGTGAAAAACTAATGTCCAAACTCATATTCAAATAAACATATTTATTTCCAATAATAATGATCTGAATAGTTAATTTATAACCATAGAGAAATAATAACTATGTTATGTTGTTTACAAAATAATTGCTACTAATCAGGTAGAACATTAACATGATTTTGGCCAAAGGTCATTTACAAAATACAGATATTCATGACCTATATTCATGGACAAAAGCCAATTAAAAAAAAGACAATTAAATATGCATACTATTATGCAATCTAAAACTAATATAAGTTATTATGCAAAAGACAGTTTATTTTACCATTCTGAATGACTTTGATCTACATACTTCTCCAGGGCTAATCAAATCCTATAGTCTGATGACCAGAACTATTCACTTTCCAAATTGGACAAGTCAAAATTTCCAAGGTAAATGTCTTTGAATAATCATACTTTTTCACTTTTTAAAAAAACATCAAGTGCCTATCTTCATGCTTCACTCACCTTATCCGGCCATTATGATGCCATATGTGCATAAATGAAAGACTGAATTTACCTCTCTCTATTTCTTTATTCACATCCTGTGACATATCATACCTTCTGTAAGTTGTCAGTGATAACTGTCACGTATTCACATTCTAACTACAGAACTTACAGCACTAACTCAACTCCCATAGTAAGCCAATGCAAACACCATGACATTACAAATTGAATAACTTCCTATTTCAGAATGCTCATAATCAAACCTATATTTATCAATACATATCCAACCTTGATACTCGTTTCTGTGTCAAGGTATTGTATTGATCTATGAAAGGCTGAAATACGTTTTCAAATCCAAATATAAATGAATCAAGTGTTAATTTTGTTAAAGAGTGTTCCAAAGTAAAGTCTGTCAAAGGCTGAAATTGCATCAATAAAACATTGTCTCTATTATTCTAGTTATAAACAGTATAAGATTCTTTTCACTATAGTACTACTTTTCATTATCAACCAATCATGACCAGACAATTTCATATATACTCTTTTGATGTCTACACATTTCTAGACTGGTTCCAGTTCTTTCTTATAATTAGTACATGTACTGTGAGTCCTAATAATTAGTAATGTGAGTTTACTTTGGAACTCTCATTAATGATATTAACACCTGATTCATTTGTGTGTGGTTTTGAAAAGTGTATTTCAACCTCTGATAGATCAATACTACATTACTGCATATTTGGGCCAGTGACAAAATTATAGGCCAGTCAGAAAATTTGAATTAAAACAATGTCAGCATCATTAGTTAGCAGAATTTAAATTGGATTATGCTTATTTAATTTAACTACCCACAAGTAAGCTACACAGTACCTGTTAATTTGATTCAAGTGAGCCAGTGAAACTAAATTGTTGAAATTCATTTTACTGACATTGGTATCAGATTTCATTATACTGTCATTTAGACAGTAAGAATTCTTTAAATTTTAATACATTATACAAAGAACCAATTTCCACATGTGAAATTGCACTTAATCAAGATGATTATTCTAATTAGAGATCTTTCTCTCTGTGTTGATTATTTAAAAGAAAAAAATATATATTTTATTTTTACTTTACAACTGTTACAGGTAACTGTCAAGTAATGTGATCTTTACAATGTGAAGAAAAATGAGTTAACTTTAACAAAGCTTGTAATGAAGATGGTTCTAATAAAGAAAGTCCACACAAATGTGGAGGGGTTAAACATAAGACTGCCACCATGTCTGATGTGACATGACATAAGCCATACTTAATACAACAATGTCAGGTAAGACAACAGTGTCAATTAAAATAACTATGTCAATTAATACAACAATCTCAATTAATACAATGTCAATTCAACACCAGTTAAGACAACAATGTCAATTAATACAACAGTCTCAATTGAGACAATAAGTTCAATTAAGACAATATTAATTAATACAACAATGTCACTTAAAACAACAATCTCAATTAGGACAAAACTAATAGACATAGAAAGGTTTAGCTAGATTGGGTTCATAATTATTCATACTCAAATTCATCAAATGTTCTGCAGCCATTGCAAACAATATCCCAGACACAGATTTCAATTACCATTTTTAAGCTCTAGTTTATGTCTCAAACAGGTATATGGACATGTGCCAAACATGTATACAGACATGTGCCAGACAAGTATATGGACATTCAATCAAATCTAGCAAAATATATAATATTAATTTTGGTTAATGAATAAATAAGACCTCTGAAGATATAACTATGTTGTGCATATATTTTTTTGTTCATTCTATGGATTCAATTGCAGATAGTATATATCATCCAATCAAGGCAAGTGATTGAAAGTTCAGGACAAGTGAATTATCTGTCACTACTTGTCCTAGACAAGTGAATGAAAACTAAATCTGATCAGCACTATTCTTTATTACCTCAAGTGCAAATCATTCTCAAAGTCTGACACAAGTCTGTATACTAGTACTAATGGGATTGTGTGAAAATTATTTTCTTACTTCAATCACTGTGGCCAGTCTTATTCCTATCCTATGTGCTAGCCATCCATAAACCATATTATGATTGTGTGGAAATGTTTGTCTTTTTTCAGTCAGTGTCCTTGAACTTTGTCTACCATAATCAATGAGGGATTTTCATACCTGAAATGAAAGCTATCCAAATAGTCTGCTTATTATAGATGGCGGAAAACTCAAGTTATCAAATAGAACCAATTTTCTTCAGTGACCTTGACCTTTTATCATTTGGCCAACAAAATCAATAGGCTTTTCTTTATCAAATACACAGACTATTTTTGAACGTTTTTTATTTTAGAGAGTGGAAAACTTGAGTTATTGTGCAGAAACAATTGTTCTTCATTCAGTGTCAGTGATACACCTTTGACCTTTTAACCCTACAACTAACAGTTTTTCTTACCCCAAGTTAAAGCTATATATAGTGGAGAACTAGACTTGTGTAGAAATAATCTCTCTCTTTCAGTTAGTGACCTTTACCTTGGCCTGTCTAACCTTGAAATCAACAGGGTTCTTTGCCACAAATGCAATCCATACACAAAGTTTGATAACTTTAGATTCTGAACAACTCAAGTTATTGTGAAGAAATTAAATTGGTTACAGACAGATATGTGCACAGACAGAAGTACAATCACCAAAATATAGTCAACTCTGCCTTAAGAAATGCATATAAATACAAATTATATGAATCATGTCTCTCTCTGAAATGACCGCAGATCAGGGTCTATCTTGGTTGCTGTTCGTCCGCACTTAAAAGTAAGTATAAAGGCAATAATGAAAATTTGTTCTATCTCTCAGTAGCAGAAAAAGATGCTCCTTTCCTTCAAACATGTAATCTCATTTGTTTTGTGTAGATATGAACATGTTTGAATAAAAGAAATGTCTTTTTCAAAAGCATAGGTATGACATCAAACAAAGTCTTAGTGAAAAGTGGTTAGAGCTTATTGCCTTGGATGCGGGAGGTCATGGGTTTGATCCACAGTCAAGTCATACCAAAAACTTACAAAATGGTACTAAGAGCTGCCTCGCTTGATGCTCAGCATTAAGAAGTTAGTGAGTTAGTGTTAGGCCTGGTCGGCCTGGTGTTAGGATAATGTGACTGGGTGGGAAATCAAGCTACATGTCTGCAGCATGATGCCCCAGTGCTAGACATCACTATAAACTACCACACTGCAGACATCATGGCGATAAGACTGAAAATTTTTTAAAGCTATGTTAAAAATCATAATCACATCACATCATTATATATATATATATATATATATATATATATATATATATATATATATATATATATATATATATATATATATATATATATATATATACATAAATACACACACACAAACACACATATTAATTTAATCTAAATTTAAGAAATTTTAAGATGGACCTAAATTGTATTAAGTTTTTTAAGCCTGTCCACAATTTCACCAAGAATAGTTTTCAAGAGTTCAATCTTCTTGATTTCAGACCTTTGGCCTATAAATTTTAAGTCAGACTTCAATTTCAGCCAATCAGACTGACAGATTTTTGACTTAAACTGACTGAATTCCAGACTTAAGTGTTGTTGTGAAAATCCAGGTTAGGATTATTGTTGTTGTAGACACCTGTAATTTTCATCATGGCTACTGCTACTGATGACAGTATGTTGTGTTCAAAGTAAGTTTTCTCAATGACATAAATATCAGCCCATTAGTATCCATGTCTATCAGTTTCTAGTAAAGAAAAGTATACAGCTGGGCAACTACAAAAGAATACACAACTACTGAAGGGCAACTACTAAAGAGTACACTGCTATTGATGGGCAATTACTAAGAGTACACAACTATTGATGGGTTACTGCTAAAGAATACACAGCTGTTGATGGGCAACTACTAAAGAGTACACAACTATTGATGGGCAATTACTAAAGAATACACAGCTACTAAAGTGTACACAGCTATTGATGGGCAACTACTAAAGAGTGCACAGCTATTAAAGGGCATCTACTAAAGAGCACACAGATATTGATGGGCAACTACTAAAGAGTACACAACTATTGATGGGCAACTACTAAAGAGTACACAACTATTGATGGGCAATTACTAAAGAAAATACAGCTACTTAAGTGTACACAGCTATTGATGGGCAACTACTAAAGAGTGCTCAGCTATTAAAGGGCAACTACTAAAGAGTACACTGCTGTTGATAGGCAATTGCTAAAAGAACAAAACTATTGATGGGTTACTACTAAAGAATACACAGCTATTGATGGGCAAGTACTAAAGAGTACACAACTATTGATGGGCAATTACTAAAGAATACACAGCTACTAAAGTGTACATAGCTATTGATGGGGTAACTACTAAAGAGTACACAACTATTGATGGGCAACTACGAAAGAGTACACAACTATTGATGGGCAATTGCTAAAGAATACACAGCTACTAAAGTGTACACAGCTATTGATGGGGTAACTACTAAAGAGCACACAGCTATTGATGGGTAACTACTAAAGAGTACACAACTATTGATGGGCAATTACTAAAGAATACACAGCTACTAAAGTGTACACAGCTATTGATGGGCAACTACTAAGGAGTGCACAGCTATTAAGGGCATCTACTAAAGAGCACACAGCTATTGATAAAGAGTACACAACTATTGATGGGCAACTGCTCAGCTCAGTGTGGTTTATCAATGAAGCCTTTTGACTAAAGCATCTGGAGAAAAACTGACAGTGAAATAATTGGGTTCCATGCAGGCAACAGTTAAGTTTTTCAGTGTTGACTCATTGTATCATCTTCTTTTTGATAATGGTAGGTATAATACATGAACCTGTCTTAAATTTACATATTTTCCAAGCAGTCTTATGTGTGTGTCCATCCAATGTTTCAATTTTCTTTGCCTGTTTTTATACAGAATCAAAAAACCATTGACAGGAAATGCATGTCAATTTGAACTTCATTCAAAATGAATAAGTGATAGTTTGCATTTGTTTCAAATGCATGAAATTCATTTAAGACCAATTTGAAATAAATTCTTGCATTGCTCCAGGTAGCATAACATAAAAATTATGTTTAAGTTTGATTAGCTATTGCAAAATCATACTGTTTCTAGACTGTAATAATAAATGCATGTGTCCTTCCTAGAACCTCTCAGCCAACCTCCAAAAGAACTATTCAATAGTGTATCATTATTTACTGAGGAATGAAACAGGATTCAAAAGATTCCATTTTTGAATTATTTGTTTTCCATCATGGGACATCAGTATAAAACTAAGTGCATATTAAGTGTTGACACTTTAATTGGAACATTAAATACAACAAAAAAAAAAAGGTCAGAAGTCCTGGTCTGCAAGTAAATAGGTCAAGACTTCATAAGTAAGAAATAACAAAGAAAAATTTTAAAATGGGATTAAAGTATTGTTTCATCCTATTGTAACAAAATACACTTCTTACCCTGTATACCTGACTTCGAACATCATGGTCTCTCTATTATGAAACTTGAAGCAAACATTAACCTTTCTTTGTTAACCATGTAGCCATGGTACAAAAGGTAGCTTGTGCATACTCCCTTGACCACATGTTCAATAAAAATTGTAAAGAACCAAGCTCAGCTGAGTAGGGTTAAAGTGGTTTCTTGCATGGTAAAAGGTTACTTTTATCTAGGTCACTATGACCTAAATTATCAGTTTCAGGAAAAGTGGTGCATATTCTAAGTTGGTTATAGCATACATGATATATATTAGACCAAGCATATTGCCAACAATAATGACATCAACCACAACACCACATTTAGCACACTTGCAATGAAGTTTTACCTAAGCTGTCAATTTAAGAGCTGAAGCCAAAGAAACTGGTAGCCAATCTATATCAGCAGTAGAAAAAATAACAACACTAAAATAATTATCATCATCAAAGTCACCACCACCACCACCACCACCAGGAAGAGAGCATACCTGGAATTTCTTCAGAAGGGGGAGTGGGGCTCATAAAGTGTACATTTTGATAGTAATGGGTGAGTGGGTTGGGTTGGTGCACATGACTCAAAAAGAGTGATTGCGAATAAGTTATTTACAATACTTCTGTAAACATATAAAAAATGACTGGAAATTTCCATTTGAATAGAGGAAATAAAATATTTTCTTTGAAGCACTGAATACTCTTCCAAACAAAATATAGCTGGCAAACATTGTTGTAATATACCATCAATGCACACATGAATGCACACACACATGTGCACACACACAAATATACACACACACACACACAGACATTAAATTTTAAAAAACAGTTTCTTTTTTTAAATCCATGAACTGACTTTTCTCCTCTCCATAGTTCATCAGACCGTTAAATGGTCATAACTGCTCATCTTTGCAATCATTACAAACTGAAGAATGTTTAAACATCCCTCAAACTCTGAGCATTGAAAATGCTCTTTCTGCATGATATGTTGACAGATGTCTTCTACATTGAAAATTTCTGATGTTGATAATGTGTTGCTGTATGTGAAAAGTATAAAATGCTCCCCCTTGCTGCTGAAATTTACAAAGTCAAACTCTGTCAATCTGGAATTCAGAAAATTTAATTTTGAACAGCATTGTTTGCCTCACAGGTAGGTCACCCTTTCCATGGCTTTGACACATGTTTTTAAAAAGAAATCCTACTTCCATGTTACTAGCATTACCATTCCAACTACCAAAATAATCCTGCTTTGCATTTTATGTGCTAAGAAAACCCGTTTCAAAGAAATGTTCCTTCTGATCACAAAGCAAATAATATTTATAAATGAAACATAACAAATTTTGTTTGTACAAAATATATCTCTGATCAGGAATCAGTACACAATTAATAAAATCCGGTTCAGTACCCACGAATATAGTCCCAGTCTATTTTTAGATCATTTTTTCCTCTGTTTGGTGGTGATACAAAAGTTAGATTTTGGTATTCTTGGTGAGGATTTAAAGGCAATTGTGTATTCTTTAGAATGTGAGCTTATGGTGTGGTTGTCTGTGTGTATTTTGGTGACAGTGCACATTGAGTAATAAGGCCATGGTGATGATTTGGAAGTGAAATCTGTGTTCCGTTGCATGGTGTTTTGTTTACAATTCAGCCTCTCAAAAAAATGCAAGTCAACCGTTGACAAGAACTTCACCGTAAAGTCATCTTTCAAGGTATTTTAGATTAACATATGATTTGTATTGATTGTCACACAGTGATAAGTTCAGTACTGAGAAACAAATGTAGAGACTATATAGTAAAATTAATTGTTCTATGGCCATCACCAAAATTAAAAAATGGGTTGTTTCCCTTTGTGTACCACACCTAATATGCAAATTAGTCTACTGGTCAGAAAAATACCAAGCATAAAATTGCTTCATTTATTGTCTGTCAGTCAGTCAGTTCAGAAATCTGTGGAGTAGAAGTTGTTGCTTTTACACAATAACCACTTCTATGATGATTAACTGTATAAACTGACCAGTGGTAATGGCATCAAGCTTGAAGTAAACTTAAATGTTGACTATTTACAGGCTACACTCTACAACCATGTATTCTTTACAAAATTTACTGGAAATTGTGCTTTTGCAAACTTGACTATGTTGTGGGATTTGAGAGTATAAATTCATGAGTTTTATATGCCATGCAATGATATGGCAGATATGGATTAGAATAGATAGTGACATCTGACTGACATTACTAAACACTGGTCTTTCAAGTACATGTTTATCTATGACTGTCACATCTATCAAAACAAGTTGAACAAAATTCAGAATTGAGAATTTATTTTTTTCAGTACCCTTTCTCATATTTAATAAATTAGGAAAAGATAAATACAAATATAAAATAAATACAAATATAGTATATGGACACAGATATGTAAATGTCATATTTTCAACTTGGCATTCAATTTTAGCAAATAGCTTCAATACAACCTGAGACACTGTGCATGACACTATTTTTATGTTATATCAAATACAGTTTACAAAGAAATCAGTTTAAAATTTTTATTTATATATAAACTGCATAATGTACACATATTAACAAGGTCATTTCCTTTTGGAAATAAAGGATGAGGATTTGAAAAACCTGTTAAAATCTAGGGTGAAATAATTTACCAATGCCATGATAATTTTGAAAACAAGAAATATATTTCTTTCTAAACACTTAAACAAACTACATATCAAACATACATCAACTAACTTCTTTCTTCAAAAACAGAATAGGATTTTTAAAACTTGTTTAAAATAGGGGTGAAGCAATTAACCAATGCAACTAATATTTTGCCTTTTTGTTACAGATATTGATACAAAATATGAAGAACTGACACATTTGAAACATTACTTTTAATTTTCAAAGGCAATGAAAAATTATCAGATGTTTATTTCACTGTGTTAATACTTTGAACAGTCATGATTTCACTCTGCATTTTAAAATATATGTGACTACTACTTATTATTTACCTCATCCAAGAACTTGAAGATATAAATTCCACATTAAAAGTTTCATCAAAATTGGGTCAGAATTGTGGTTTCCAGAGTGGTAATGAGTTCAGGCAATCAATGCAAGAATTCTTAACTAGTATGTATGGATTCATCGTGTTACAGAACTTATTCTAGAGCATGATGATATAAACCTACATTCAAAGTTTGATCAAAATCATTGCAGAATTATGGTTCTGAAAGTCTTAAAGAGCTCAGCCAATCAGATTCAAGATCACCTCATTAATATGCATGTCTCGCTCTGTAATTAGCTCATCATGGACCTTGATATTCCAAGTCCGATCATAATCAGTTCAGAAATATGGTCCCCAGATCGGTCATATTACCAGCCAATCTGATGCAAAATTACTTATTAATATGTGTATATCTCACTAATTTTTAAAACTTTTATTCAAGATCTGAAAATACAAGTCCATTTTCTATGTCTGATCAAAACTGGAACAATAATATGGACCCCAGAATTGCAACAAGCTTATCAAAGTAGAAGCAAGATCACCTCATTAATCTATTTGGCTCTGGTTCATTAATGAACTTTCCATAATCTTAACAATATAAGCATTGGTAAAGTTTGATATAAATTAGTTCATAAATATGGCTTCCAGAGTGATAATAATGTCAGCAAATCATCTGAAAAATAACAACATTAATGTGTGGAATTTTACATATTACTGAACTTGTCCAGGATTTTGATGATATCAGCATACATGCCAAGCTTAACTGAAACTGGATCAGAAATATGGACTCCACAGTGGTAAAAAGCAGGGATCAGTTTTCATACAGATATATCTGCATGAAATTCAAGCACTTTTTAGCTTATGTCACTATGGGGCATGGATGGGTGATAGAGCTGAACTTCAGAAATCTCCATAACATCCATTCTGCCAGTGTCTGGAGCTACTTGACTTTTTCATGTTTAAGCAAAACATCTTCTAAATTTATTTATACTGTCAATATTTCATTTCTGTATGCTTTTGACATTAAATTCATTAGGATTGTTCCAGCTGGAAAGTAAACAAAAGGCAATCACAGCTACATCTAAAGTTTTTAGCAGCCAAATAAACGGTTTTTTATTTGCCACATGTCTTTATCCATATATAATGGATGAATAGTGTATACTGCATATGTAAATTTATGTTTGAAAATATCCTTTCCAATGCAAGCACTTGAACAAAGTTATATCTATCCTAATGGCCCAATTAACACAGTCTATCCATTTTCATCACACAGTGGTTATGTTTCCAAATGTTGCTGGGCAAAAATGAGTAAATGAGTTTACTGATGTTTTGGTTTTGAGAATATTCAATATATACAAGTTACATCATTTCAAAAAACCCAGGTTTTCTGCAGAAGCCAATTCAAAACAAGGTGTTTTTCTTTTAAACAATGTTGTTGTTGTTGTTGTTGTTGTTGTTGTTGGGCTTAACGCCATTTTTCAGCACATGAGAGGCTATACATGGCAGCTAGTTTTAATGGTGAAGAAAGAGACCAGGAAATCTGCGGATAGAACCACCGACCCACGAGATGCTACATTTGCCGAATGTTAGACTTGAACCCATGAAGACAGGTGAGATGGAAGTGATTTGTAGTGGAGAACACTTTAGACCACTAGGCCACTCTGGGCCCCTCTTTTAAATTAAATACTTATGGTGTTTAACTGAGTAAAACTGAGCTGAAATAAAAAAAAAAAAACAGTAATAATTTTATCATTATGCTATCACTTGCATTTTGTGAGTTAGAAGCAGTTACACTGTATTATAATTGTATAATTTACATTTATTATTGATTTTAATTGAATGTTTAATCAATATTTCTTTGTCCTGTGATTATATTTTGTATCCTTCAGGAAGAGCAAACATTTTGCTTTTTTTGAAACAAACTATATAGTAAATAACATACTAGTATTATTTTTTTTAGAAATCTACTACATTGCTTAAGTATACTGCACTCTCATATTATCTGTCCAAGGGAGATAATACAGTATACTGCCATACAGAGTGACCATCATATCATGAAGTACATAAATACACATCATTTCTAACCATGAATAATGAAATGTTATCCATGAACATACATAAAATTTATAGTGAGGTAGTGATTTACTTAATAAATTCCATACATAAAGCTTAACAGAATTTCATGAGAGGATATACAATAAAATTCAAAATTAAACTGAATAATTTTACTGCATTTGCCAGCCTATAAATCTAAGCAGAGCACAAGCCAAAAGAGCAGATTACGCAAATTTCCATCCTTCATCCAATACTGAGTATAAGACAAGGCCAGATCAATAACTTGGCTTTGTTTTTTCACTCCATTCTACACAGTATAATGAATTTCATCCTATCTGTAGCTCAGTAACCTGTAAGGTTAGGATTATTAATGTAACTAAAATTTGTTTCACACAAAGTTTTTTAAATGTATTACCTACTTTAACCTAGATAAAAAATGTAAATTTACTGAGATACAAATAGAATAAAATTTGCGATGCTGTCTGTAATTAAACTGTAGTAACTTCCGGTTTCATAAATATTAAAGCTGTCACTATATGCTATAGATAGCCAGCAATATTGAGAGGCATGTGTATTCCATGTCATTTTTCTTCTTGCACCGCATGATCTAAATAAAATATTATCACTCCATATGAGAAAGAGATAGAGAAAGATTTCTGCTGTTTATGGTTTCTTTTTTACCTTACTGCCTCCATTTAACTGAATCTTTTGTCAAAGAGAAATTAAAAAATTTAATAGTAAATATTAATTATGAAAATACATACCATTCTCTTTAAGAATTTTATATTCACAATATTTATATCAATATAGACTCCATTTAGGTTAAATAACAAGAATGACCATTTCCCATGCTTTCTAAACATCCTCCCCATTCCCAAAAAATAACATTATTTTTTTATAAAAGAGTATTACTCTTCCTGTATTTATGTGGTAATTGTTTTGAATCTTTTTTCATACTTAATTGCTGACTGTTCTATAGCAAGTTCAAAAGATGTCACTGGCTCCAAAATTTACATGAGTAACAAGCATTTCCTTTCATTATACAGTATCATATTCATAATATCCTTTGAGTAGCCTCTTTCCTTACTGGAAACCTCATTAATCTGATCTGGTCTGCCAAATCTTGACCTCTAACAGGTGTTAACTTGTAAAACCTGAATACAGCTGAAGCATACTTAATTAGCATATTAATACCACTATAAAGCCAAGTTATTCTTGTATAATGGAAGTGTTAACTACAACTAAAAGGAATTGTTTACCCCTGGTATTAATTAATAATGGAATAGTGCTCTATTCCCAACAAATAGTGCTCTATTCCCAACAAATAGTGCTCTATTCCCAACAAATAGTGCTCTATTCCCAACAAATAGTGCTCTATTCCCAACAAATAGTGCTCTATTCCCAACAAATAGTGCTCTATTCCCAACAAATAGTGCTCTATTCCCAACAAATAGTGCTCTATTCCCAACAAATAGTGCTCTATTCCCAACAAATAGTGCTCTATTCCCAACAAATAGTGCTCTATTCCCAACAAATAAGATTTATTTAAAAATGCATATACTCTTGCTGTACTTAGGTGGCAATTGTTTTTTATCTTTGTCCATGCTAGATGTTACTTTAAACTGCTGTAAGTTTCATTGACAAGTTCAAAAGATGTTACATAAGTAACCCCCTGGCATTTCCTTTCATTATATGGTACAGCAGTCATAATACCCATGGGTAACCTCATTTCCCTACTGGTAACCTTGCTAATCTGATCTGGTCAGCCAAATCTTGACCTCAAACAGGTGTTAGTTTAGAAGGATTGAATACAGCCATTGCATATTTAATTAGAATAGAAATACCACTATGAAGCCACTATAATTAAAGTGACAACAAAGCTAGAAGGAACTGCTTACCTAGTGGTATTTTTTGATAATGAAATATGGTACTGCACTTGTACATAAGTGAGATCAGTCTTCATGTAAGTGAACAATACAATACAGATTTACAATTGAGAAGACATATCTCTTTCCTTTTCTCAGTGGGGCATAAGTTTTATTTGATTATTAATTGCAAGAAGAAAATTGTGATGGAATATGTCCTTGTTATGGTTATTCATCTTTTAACTTGTCAATTCTAACACATGTAATCATACTTAAACAAGGTATATTGCAAACAATGTTCAATACAACTACATATGATGCATGTTAATTTTTAATACTGATGATCGTGTAATTGTTTTTAATACTTAATGTGGGATCCTATATTATTTGACACATTATCTCTTCCTCAAAATGAAATATTTCTTACACAATACTTTTCATACTTCTGGAGAATTATCTTCCATGCAAAAAATATAAAGAAATTTAAATGACATAATCCATACATAAGTTTATTCAGAGTATGAGACGAAGCTAAGATTTTCTGGTCAAAAAGTATCATCTTATAGGCTGGCAAATACAGTACTACTGGAAACAATCTATTCCATGCTTTCATTATACTCTGCTTCATTTATGGTAGCATCTTACAAAATAACTAGAGTGGCCCAGAGTGGTCTAATGTGCTCACCATTATGTATCATTGCCATCTCACCTCAGTCTGAGTGTGTTTGAGTCTCAGGCTCAGCCAATGTTGGTAAGTGAGAAAGCTTGCCTATAGTTTCTTGTGGGTCAGTGGTTCTTTCTGGGCTTCTCCTTGGTTCTTCCTCCACAATTTTACTGGCCACCATGTGTAGGCTATCTTGTGCTGAAAATGGCATTAAACCCTATAACAACAACAACAACAACAACAACAACAAGAAATTATGTGGTATTTAACTAGGGATCTATCACCATATTAACAAGATGGAGTAAAGATGACATAAATTTTACCACCTAAACCTCTGCAAATTAGTTTCCTTAATATTTAATCAGTGATGAGCTATTTCAAATTAACTAGAAACAATGAAAACAATCAATAAAAATGTAAATATTTAAGATCACATTTCACAAGATATCACCTTGCCTATATTAATTTTCTAATTTATTGTATATATTCATAGAGCATATATATATATATATATATATATATATATATATATATATATATATATATATATATATATATATATATATATATATATATATAGTTAAAATTAACAGATAATAAATTGTTTTAAAAATGAGAGCTGTCAAGGATGAATTAATATCGTCTGTTAATTGGTACACATCGATTTAAATTCTATATGCATATTTTCTGATCTTAAGTCTAGATTTATATTCCCTTATATTAACAATTGTCATTTACAATAAGGTTGCTGTGATATCATATACTTGTCTTGCCTAGCAAACACAAATATGCAAGAATAAATAACATATAAAAGCATGAATATACACAAATGAAGAAAAATAATACTGATAAGAATAGTTTACTTTTCCAGAAAGAGCCCATATGACCCTTTTGTTTGAGGTCTGTATGTTGTGTGAAAAAAACAAAACAAAATGAAGGAAAATATTTAAGAATAGGTACATGTATATAATTCTGTGTCAAGACAAATTCTTTCTGAGCATACAGAAATAAGTCTATTGTAACTGATATTGCAAAATGTAACTGTACACAAGCATGTATGTACTACACCTTCATTCTACATAAATATATACATTAGACTGTACAGTATTAAGTCTACTGTAACTGATATTACAAAACAGAACAGTACACAAGCTTGTACACATATATCACTATTCATATATCACTATATACAATGGATTGTACAGTAAAAAATTTGCTGCAATTAATATTCCAAAACTTAAGTGCACATAAGTATGTACATGTATGTACAAAACCTTTCATTTATCCATTGTTAATAAATTTGCAACGCATTACTGGTGTACCAGTTTACTATGGTAATTTTTTTCCTGTGGTATGTACGTCTGTACTTTTTCACTGTACCAGTACATCAGGAGTTTCCACCAATAAGGAATGTATATAAATTTCCAAGTAATCTTGTTAAGAATTTAATAATATTAACAGTATGTTTTCCCTTTTCAGGATAAAGTCATTCAAAAAATTATTTGTTCTAACACAACAGTTGTATTTGAAACAAACTAATTTTAAACAGTACAAATATAATTATACATATGGTCCTTTAATAATATTTGACACATGTCACATATGACAACATTGTGGCCAAATGGAATGTTGTAAAAGATATTTGGCCAAGTGCAACTTTTGTAAACATTTTTTTTATTTTTTTAAAAAAAGAAGTCATTTTATGGTTATTATGAGAGTAGGTGCATGTTAAAGTTGTAAGTATATGCATTCCTTTGTAACACTGCAAATCAACCTAAGATTTGCAGGAAAGCATTAAATATTTTCTCATTTCTAAAGTATTTTAAATTTACTGGCTCTCTCTGATATATATCTTGCACAGTCTTGGAATTTACTCAAAGTTTCCCTGTTTAGTATAGCAACAGTTTAGCTGGTAAACTGTAGTTTTCAGAGTCAGCATATCTTACTTGTATCAACAATTTTTCTAATGTAAGCATGATGCCTTTCACAGGGTGTTAGCTTTAGGGTAAGACTAATCGTCCCACTTCAGTTTAACTTTTAGATTACAATTATACAACTATTAACTTACATCAAATTTACCTACTATTAGTTACTTGGGCAGGGTCATGTTGTTCTTTTGAGCTGTGGTATTTCTTTTCATGAAAAAAGTGTCAGACTCCTTCCCCAGAACAATTGTTGGTCCCTAATATAATTGTGGTACACTGTGGTATGTTTAGAAATACTGCAGTGTACCCAGCTCTAATCACTCTATAGAACAGATTGTACAATATTAATTCTATTGTAACAGATATTCCAAAACATAACTGTACCCAAGCTTGTATGCACTAGTCCATTCAGACATCATTATATATAAAAAGAACTAACTTATAACAATCTCAGATTTAGCAAATTTGCAAATGCAATGAATTCCTAACTCCAGTAAACTCCCCATAAAAATAAAACGAATGTTTACTAGTCCAGAATTATCTTTTGCTTCTTAAATTGAACTTGGCAAACTGAAAACCCCATAACACTAATATTTAAATTTGGTTCTAGGGGTATTCAATTTTTTTGGAGGTTTCATGCATAACAAAGCACAAAGTAAAGTCTAAAGTGTTATAACATCTCTATATTTCTAAATAAGTTTTAAAATTATAACATTATTCAGTTTTAATGAACAAATTTCTTGAACATGTACCACTCTGTATTGAGATGACTTTAAATGTTTCTTCACCAATTACATTTATGTGACTTGCATTGTAAAGAATAGGTAAGACAAATTTGAAATAGCCTATTTGTTGATCATCTAGGTTCTTTCTTAAGATTTGCTTGTCTGTTTTGTGGTTTGAAGGGTCCTTTTTAAACGCTTTACTGGCTATGTCTAGCTAAGGACAGGTAGTTAGGTCCTTTTCCCATGGACATAACAAACGCCTGACCCTGGCTGGCATGGGCATGTATAAAAAACCATGACCCTGGATTATGTGTCATCCCATGTACCAAATGAGTTACCATGGTATAGAAACTCTAACCCTGGATTATGTCTCCTACCTATAACAAATGAGTTACCAAGGTATACAACCCATGATCTGGGATTATGTGCCATCTGCTGGACCATGAGTTACCATGGATAGAACCCATGGATTATGTGTCCTACACTGTACCAAATGACTTATCATGGATAGAACCCATGGATTATGTGTCCTACACTGAATCAAATGAGTTATCATGGATAGAACCCATGGATTATGTGTCCTACACTGTACCAAATGAGTTATCATGGATTATGTGTCCTATGCTGTACCAAATGAGTTACCATGGTATAGAACAATTGATCTTGGATTATGTGTCCTATGCTGTACCAAATGAGTTACTATGGCGCCATCTTTCTTACGAATGCACATTAAACAGTAACACGCACAACAAACCCCCAGTGTGTTGAGGTTGCTTTTCAATTTTTAGATAAGTAAAAGATTTTATCTCTGCACTCAAGCTAGGATGTATATGGATGGATAAATGACATGCATATGAAATGTAGGCTATGTGAAGACCTCACATTGGTAGGTTAGACAGTAATCAAAGAGATTCATATACATAAATGACCTAAATGTCATGACAACATCTCTTTGGTCCTTTTCAGTGCCATCTGAAGTTTTGCTATGTTCGCATCCAGTGTGGCTAATCCAGTTTTAAAAGCTCCCTCATCTACTGTTGTTACAGTTGATGTGGTTTGTGCTGACACTGATGAAACATTGTCATCATCAATGGCGCTGATAGAGACATCAAATGGACGTCCTCTTTCCTGAACCAGTGCACTTGTGACCTTTTGTGGTGACCTTGAAATAAACTCTGACTTCTGCTGAAGGTCAGGAGGCACTTTGAGACCTGTGGCAACAGCTCGAGGATATTTCTGGAAATAATCTGTTACACTGTAACGGGATTGATTCATTCCCAATTTTGGAGCATCTGAATTTACTTCATCAAAAGCCCTTCTTGTACCAAATTTGTTTGGAGTGCTACTAACAGTGAGACCACTTCCATGTCCAGTCCCATCTTCTTGCAATTTTTCCGACCGACTAATATCATAACTATCTTCAAATTCCCTTAATGGGGCCCTTCCTCTTTCATATACTGGTGAAGTGAATGTTCTTTTATGTTTCTGCATTGAATCATCCACTACTCTAAAATGTACTGGAGATGAACTGGAAGTTCTCAAATGTTTCACAACTACGTTCTTTGAGTTATTCTCCTTGCTCTCTTGTGGTTTAATACGAATATTACCAGACACATCTAATAAATGGTCATCTGCTTTATCGCCATTAGCCCTGTTTTGAGCCTCTTGACTTTTACTCCTCGGATTCTGTTTATTGTGCACGGCTAATGCCTGACGTGTCAGTCTGGGAGATACTGTGTCCATTTTTTCAGACTTCTGAAAACGTATCCTTTTCTTGTCAGGACTGGCAGTTGTTCTTTTTAACAGTGTTACATGCTGACCAGGATCTGACCACATGCTGCAATAAATAGATGTATCAATATCTTTTTATATTTAAAATCTGTTAAGGCTGGAATTTAGAACATGCATAAAACTGGTGTGCTGTAAACTATGTAGGCTGAGATTTTATAAAATGTCTAAGGTAGATGAAAAAAGGTTTATTTGTGTTGTTGCTGTTGCTGGTTTATTAGAAGATTAAATGCCAGATGTAATAGTATGATGGTTCATTAAATTTATTTTTCATGAAATAATTTAAATGGTTCGAGCACAACATTTGTATTACAAAATCAGACAATGAAGAAAAAAAAAATGCACAATTTCTCATCTCATGATCCCATTACTGAATCCAAGGAAGCCCTCCTCAATCCAAATAAAGTCCATTCATAAAGTCTAAGTTTTTGATGTGACAAACTTATTCAGTAGAAATCTATAGGAAAAGGGCTGAAGAAAATTTAAGTCACTATGCATAATTAAAAATTATACAATTTCAGAATCAAATATCTGAACATATAACATTTGAAAAATTACAAAAAACTGTACTTTTGGACCTTGAAGTAAATGCTGAAATGCATTCATTAAGTCAGCCTACAAAGTCTGCTGAAAACAGGATCATACTGAAGTCACTACAGCTTTGTTGTTGTTGTTGTTGTTGTAGGTTTAATGACATTTTTCAGCACAAGATAGGCTATACATTGCAGCCAGTATAATTGGTGGAGGAAGAAACCGGCTATACATGGTGGCCAGTATAATTGGTGGAAGAAGAAACCAGGCAAACCCTGGGAAGAACCACCTACCCATGAGAAGCTACTGACAGGCTTTCTCATGTACCCACATTAGCAGAGTCTGAGACCAGAACCCAAACAAGGAGAGGTGAGATGGAAGTGATCTGGAATGATGAGCTCTTTAGACCACTCAGCCACTAGCGGCCCCCACTACAGCTTTAGTGACCTTCATCTTTGACCTTTGCAATCAATAGGATCTTTACCCTATGTAACAGCACGCTTAAGAATGATGAAAGATGGTAGAAGGAAACATGATTGTGCATAAACTCAATTCTTAATTTTATCTCCAACAACCCAGACCTTTGACCTTTTAACCATGATATCAACATTATGCTGTACCTGTCCATAATTTATTAACAATGTATGATGAAGACTGAATGTGTGAAATTCAATGTACCGTGCAGAAACAAAAATTACAATTTGGGCTCAGTTAACTTAAACCTTCACACATTTGACAACCAAATCAAATTTTAATTTCTTTCTGCCTATGAAGTTTGAGAAATAATAATCAGAGCAAACTCAAATCAACACAGTGTAACCACCTTTTCCCACTAATCAACAATGTGTAACTACCTTTGTCCACTAATCAACAGTGTAACCACCTTTGTTCACTAATCAATATGGTATAACTACCTTTGTCCACTAATCAACAATGTGTAACTACCTTTGTCCACTAATCAACACAGTATAATCACCTTTGTCCACTAATCAACAATTTGTAACCACCTTTGTCCACTAATCAACACATTGTAACCACCTTTGTCCACTAATCAACACACTGTAACCACCTTTGTCCACTAATCAACAATTTGTAACCACCTTTGTCCACTAATCAGCATATTGTAACCAACTTTGTCCACTAATCAACAGAGTGTAACAACCTTTGTCCACTAATCAGCATATTGTAACCAACTTTGTCCACTAATCAACTGAGTGTAACAACCTTTGTCCCTAATCAGCATATTGTAACCAACTTTGTCCACTAATCAACTGAGTGTAACAACCTTTGTCCCTAATCAACAGAGTGTAACAACCTTTGTCCACTAATCAACTGAGTGTAACAACCTTTGTCCCTAATCAACTGAGTGTAACAACCTTTGTCCCTAATCAAAAGACCAACAGACAGCTGAAGAGATGAAAATGCATTTAACAGAAGTACATTCTGTAAAATTTATGTTTATCAGAGTACAGTATGTGATTGCCAGAGTACAATATGTTCTTGCTATGCAGAGTACAGTATGTGCTTGCCATACAGTACAGTTTATATAGAGTACAGTATGTGCTTGCCATCTAAATCTTTCTAATACACTGTCTATGACAGCAAAATGTTATATCTTTTTGATTTTTATTCATGCACATTGACTTTAAAGATTCAACTCAAAGGCATAAATGTTTTATAACTACATTATTCTTGGATTCCCCTCAAGCATGTAGAGTGTAAATCAGATTTGGAAACAATGCAGTTCAATAAGAATAAGTTTTGTGTTTGGAGAGATACCTACCATGGTCTGTGTCAGTCTCTTTTTGAAAACAATGACTTAGATACATGATGAATTTACCTGATGTGTGTAAAATAAAAATACAGAAAATTCAGATGGATTGGAAACTATCAAATACCCTCTAAAGATGTGTGTTCTCAACTATAAATGTTTCAAACTTTCATAAAATATTTTAAGAAAAATATTTATGTAATTACCTTTTGGAAGTATTTTCTACTGAAATGATCATGAACTGTCTGAAGTGTAACTCAGAAGATGTCAAAATGGTATCATGACTTGATCCTTCCCTATCAGCCCCTATCAGGATTAAAATTTATGTCCCATTATATATCTTGACTGGCCTTTCAAGTTCAGAAAGCCAGATAAATATAATTTGGTTTTATGGCATTTAACACCATTTTTCACCACATAATAAGCTTTACATGTCAACCAGTATGTCTTTTGGAGGAAGAGCCTGGGAAGACCCCAGAAAAAACCACAAACCCATGGATAGCGATTGGCAAGCTTACTCACATACCTATATTGGCTATCAGAGCCAAGACTTAAACTTATGATTTCAGTTGGGAGATGCGAATGATGTGCAAAGGTACTTTAGACCTGGGATACCAAACTAAATATAGGAAGTGCCTTGTAATTTGAAACACAAACAATTTCTTAGTAACAGAGCAGACAGCATCCTACGGTCATTGAAGGATGAAACCCCTCCAAGCCAAAAAATCGGAAGTAGTTCATTGTGACCTAATTTGCTGAGATGTTGTTGAGCATCAAGGTACAAACCTGACTGTATTATCTTCCTCGATTATATGCAACAGCTTCTGAAGGTGAAAACTATTGTTGGAAATCCAGCTTTTGTCACCATGACGACTCTGATCCAACTCTAGCAAAAGCTCTGAAATTTCTTTTTTCATCGTCCTGCAAATATGTACTTCAGTTATTAATTGTGTAACATTTGCTTTATATACTTGTTTATAAGTCTAACTGCAAACAATATAGTCCCTGATCTGCCAATGCACAATGCACCAGCACATCAAGGTCTTGGTTGTTTTAGTCTTTGATCTGCCAATACACAATGCACCAGCACATTAAGGTCTTGGTTGTTTTAGTCCTTGATATGCCAATGCACAATACACCAGCACATCAAGGTCTTGCTTGTTTTAGTCCCTGATCTGCCAATGCACAATGCACCAGCACATCAAGGTCTTGCTTGTTTTAGTCTTTGATTTGCCAATGCACAAGCACATCAAGGTCTTGGTTGTTTTAGTCCTTGATATCCCAATGCACAATGCACCAGCACATCAAGGTCTTGGTTGTTTTAGTCCTTGATCTGTCATTGCACAATGCACCAGCATTTCAAGGTATTGGTTGTTTTAGTCCTTGATCTGCCAATGCACAATGCACCAGCACATCAAGGTCTTGGTTGTTTTAGTCTTTGATCTACCAATGCACAATGCACCAGCACATCAAGGTCTTGGTTGTTTTAGTTCTTGATATGCCAATGCACAATGCACCAGCACATCAAGGTCTTGGTTGTTTTAGTTCTTGATCTGTCAATGCACAATGCACCAGCACATCAAGGTCTTGGTTGTTTTAGTCTTTGATCTGCCAATGCACAATGCACCAGCACATCAAGGTCTTGGTTGTTTTAGTCCCTGATCTGTCAATGCACAATGCACCAGCACATCAAGGTATTGGTTGTTTTAGTCCCAGATCTGTCAATGCACAATGCACCAGCACATCAAGGTCTTGCTTGTTTTAGTCTTTGATCTGCCAATGCACAATGGACAAGCACATCAAGGTCTTGGTTGTCTTAGTCCTTGATATGCCAATGAACAATGCACCAGCACATCAAGGTCTTGGTTGTTTTAGTCCTTGATATGCCAATGCACAATGCACCAGTACATCAAGGTCTTGGTTGTTTTAGTCCCTGATCTGTCAATGCACAATGCACCAGCACATCAAGGTCTTGGTTGTTTTAGTCCTTGATATGCCAATGCACAATGCACCAGCACATCAAGGTCTTGCTTGTTTTAGTCCTTGATATGCCAATGCACAATGCACCAGTACATCAAGGTCTTGCTTGTTTGTGCTACTGATTACTCTTGACAAAGTACACAGTGTCAAATATGCCAGTGCATTATGCAACAGCAGATCTAGGTTTTTTAAGCAATTATATATAGCAAGAAGTGGCTTCCAATGTTTGAGGGGAGGATTATTCGATTGTTTTCACTTGTTAATACATTCATTCATACATTTATAAAAGAACAATACTGTATATCCACATATGGATAGATATCTATGGAGAGAGAGCACTTGTGTATGCATATACATGTATGAAGAGAGCAATACTGTGTATACCTATAAAGATATACATGTATATAGACAGAAACAGTGGGTATACCCATGAGGATATACATGCATACTGAGAGCAATAGTGTGCATACCCATCAGGACTTAACATGTATACAGAGAGCAATAGTGGGTATACCCATCAGGACTTAACATGTATACAGAGACCAATAGTGTGGATGCCCATCAGGACTTACTTGTATACAGAGAGCAATAGTGTGTATACACATCAGGACTTAACATGTATACAGAGAGCAATAGTGTGGATGCCCATCAGGACTTACATTCATACAGACAGCAATAGTGTGTATACCCATCAGGACTTAACATGTATACAGAGAGCAACAGTGTGTATACCCATCAGGACTTAACATGTATACAGAAACCAATAGTGTGGATGCCCATCAGGACTTACATTCATACAGAGAGCAATAGTGTGTATACCCATCAGGACTTAACATGTATACAGAAAACAACAGTGTGTATACCCATCAGGACATACACATACACAGAGAGCAATATTGTGTTAACCCATCAGGACATACATGTGTATAGACAGCAATAGTGTGTATACCAATCAGGACATACACATACACAGAGAGCAATACTGTGTATACCCAGCAGGATATACATGTATATAGACAGCAATAGTGTCTATACTGATCAGGACATACATGTATATAGAGAGCAATAATGTGCATACCCATCAAAACATACATGATACATGTATATAGAAAGCAATACTGTGTATAACCATGATGATATACATAAATATTGACTGCAATATTTTGGATGCCCATCAGAACATACATGTATATAAATAACATGGTATACAAAGAGTGACATACATGTATATAGACAACAGCTCTTTACACACAAAAACATCAACACATGCTAAGACCACTAGTTATCAGACTGTTACATTTTGGATAGGCCTAATGGTTTAGAGTGTCCGCCTCAGATGCGGGAGGTCGTGGGTTCAATTCCCGGTCGAGTCATACCGAAGACTTACAAAAACTGTACTAAAAATTGTACTAACAGCTGCCTTGCTTGGCGCTCAGCATTAAGAGGTTAGTGTTAGGACTGGTCGGCCTGTTGTCAGGATAATGTGACTGGGTGGGACATCACGCTACATGTCTGCGGCATGATGCCCCATTGCTAGACATCACTATAAACTGCTACACTGAAGACATCATAGCGACATGACTGAAAAATTGTTAAAGCTACATTAAAAATCATAATTGCATCACATCACATTTTAGATATTCTAGTTTCATTCAACATTCACAAACAGAGCATCCCTTCCCCCTGCTCTGTACCCTACAATGGCTATCCATTCAATCCAGATTTAAACACGAAATTTGTTCTCTGTGCTAAGTTTCACTGACAAGCCCATATGTACACACCTGCAAAATACTTAGACTCTTCTTCTGACACTCATATTCTCATTATTCCTATTATGAATATGAAATCATATGGACAATATTATTTTGCATACCAGGGCCAAGCAACGTGGAACGAATTGTCAACTAAACTTAGTCACAAAGACACAGTGATCTCATTCAGGAGCACTCTTAAAACTCACCTATTTCAACTGCAAGAACAGACTTAAAGACCTAATAATGTTTCCTTACCTTAACTATTTACAGCATGTTTTATGTTCTCTAATTTCATGTTTGTTTTTATTTTTGTAATTATATCATTATATGTTTTTTAAGTGTTGTCAAATGATGTAAAGCACTCAAAGCTTCTAAAGATTAGACACTATACAAAGTCCTCATTATTATTCTTAAATAAGTTACTGAAAAATTAAAATTGCTGACTTTTTGAGTATAAATTTACATAAAGACAGCTTGTGACCAAGAGGTTTTTTTTAGGGTTAGTGATTAAAGAGTTCCAAAAACATAAAAGCTGATGTCTGACACTTGCCCAATTCTACCCAACTGTAAAATGTTTATCAGCACTACCTTAAATGGGGGTGAAGAATAAACAGTTATATGGTGTCATACCACTGTGCCATTAAGGGTTTATTTTCTTGCTTTTTATTTTTCAGCTACCTAAAAATCATAAGATGCTATAGCAGTAAAAGAAAGAGCCTGATTTTGCAAGACTTACTGAACCATTTTCTGCAGCCTTGTAGTTTCAACATCTCTTTGCTGTAAGGATAACTGCAGAATGTGATTTTCTTGGTCAGAAGAATCTAGTTTTAGGCTCAAGGCCTCTTTCTCCTTTTTGATCTTGTCAAGTTCTTGCTTTAACTTCCTGTTCTCTTCAACCGTCTCCTGCCTCAACCTTATTTGGCCAGTGTTCTGAAACAGGTCAAATGTCAAAGGTCTAATCTGTATTTGTCTAATTTGTACTATTAAAGTGACCCATATTTAAACATGTTTACAAAATCACAAGAATTATAATTGCTTCAGATTCAATATATGAATAAAAACTTTCATTGCATGTGTGTGTGTGTGTGTGTGCATTAGTGGCTACATATGTATGGGTATGTGTCAAATTGTATGTATGTCAAATTGTAATTGTGTATATATGTGAATGGTTACAACAAATACTTTATTTTTTTCTTTTGTACTCTCTCTCTTTTGCCAGTATTAAAATCTGTATTGGGTTTAGATTTAGAATGTATTACTATGTACTAGCATTGATCATTACTGCCTGTAAAGTAATGTGTGCTTACATAAATTGTAAGGTAGTCAATGGGATGGTTTCCCAACCTATTGCTACCTATATGGGGAATAATAAAAATACGAAAAAAAAACTTTGATTGCAATTGCAACCAAGCTTTATCTTTTGGCACTAAAGAGCTAAATGGATGACAAATAAAACATGCCTGCATTTAGCAGTGATTCTGGTGACTACACACTGAAACAGAATTTTTAGTCATGTTGTAAAAAGTTGGGTATTTATAACTTTCACTATGTTTGGTTTTTGATCCCTAAGGGTCAATATAAAATGACCTATTGTAAGTTTACAGCTGATTGGTGTTTCCCAGCATAGCAGCATAAGTAGGTAATTTAGTAACAATGTAATTATAGTAAAGTGCCTTGCACAATTGCAAACTCTGGCTGATCGGAGAGTAGGATTTAAACCCACACCATTTCAGTCACTAAGCTGTTATGCCTCCTGCCTCCATTACTCACTTCTTGTAACAAGCAGGAGGCAGAATTAGCCCTATTCTACATCCCAGGGGTGAATTTATGTTCACATATTGGAAAATATTTAATTGTCTCTATTAATCAAAAATATCGGATCACACATACAACAGATACAACCGTCAACTTCTAGTTCTTACCAAACGGTAAACGTAAAAAAATGTTATAAGTGAGAAGCAGAACAGATTTGTCTTGAAAGCAACACCTTATCTCCTCCACACATCCACCATCACAACTATTGTCATTCTGTGATACTTGAACTCAACAGAAAGCAAAGGTAAGTCTAGCAAGGTGAATACATGTAAAATTTGTTAATAGCATGATGCAGAAAGTTCCTAAAATGTCTAGATCTAAGGCAAACATTATTAAATAAAAACAGCAGGTCAGCTTGTATAGAATATATAAAACTTGATATCTGACACTCGCCAGAAAGCTAAAATCTGGATACTCCTTAAAAAATCACTATGTAACAAAAAAGGTGCAAGTCCAATAACTAACAAATGCAGATAAACTGGTGTAATGACATAAAAAACAATTTAAGCAATATACATATGGCATATTATATGCTCCTTTATTACCCTAAATGCAAACCACTGAAAAATTTTGATCAAGGAACTTACATTAGAAAAAAAGATGTTCTGCAAAATCCATTTTCTGGGCCACAAAGATTTCGAGCTTTGCCCCCCAAAATCAATATGCCTTTACCATATCACATGTTCAAGTCCTCTATAGACTTTGGTCAAGGTAAGTATTGTTTTCTTCCAGTCACAGTGACCTTGATATTTGACTTCTTTACCCCAAAAACAGAAGTTTCTTCCTTACCTCATGGGGAATCAATCTTCAAAGTATGCTCTAGGTATGTGATACAGAACTAATATTACTGTGCAGAAAATTCTCCTTCTATCAATCACAATGACTTTGACTTTGGCATTATTTTGATACCAAAACCAATAGGGTTCTTTATTATTCCAAAATCCAAGCTATCCACAACTGGTAACTGTAGATAATTAAGATCATCAGTTATTGTGCAGAAACCATTTTTCCTTTTTTAGCCTTTGTAATATTAACCTCAAACTGGATAGGCTACTTCCTTATCCCAAGTGCAAGCCAATTATATGTTTCATCCATGTATCTGATGTAGAACTAATATAATTGTGCAGAAACCATTTTCTTTCTTTAGTTTACAATAACAAAGACCTTGACCTTTTGACCCCAAGTGCAATCTATCCAAAAGAGTCTGGTAATTGCAGATGATGTAGAGTTTGAGTTATTGTGTGGTGAACAACTTAAATAAACAATCACAGTGACAATGACCTTGAGCTTTTTAGTAAAATATTGTTAGAGTTCTTCCTTACTCTTCCTTACTTCCTTACTTAAACTTGCTGTTTTGGTCTTAAATATAAATGTGGTACCAAATTTTATTTGTCTAAGCAATTTTTGCCTAAATGTGCTAAGAATTTTTTTGTCAAAATATCTATTAATGCTGATAAAATGTTAAAATGTGTCAAATAAATTTCAAGAACGACCATTGCAGGTCTAGAGATCTCCACAAGGTAACTTAGGTGTAACATTTACTTTATATACTTTTACAGAATTTCAACATTTTTACCTTTCCATACATGCCACCACCACCTCCAGGAATAAGCATAATTATTTTGATTATAAAGATGTAATTTGGATGTAAAAAGTGTAATCTATATATTAAATTGTCTGAATTAAAGTATGTTGCTATAAATAGCAAATAAGGAAAATACTTTTACACTATTCTTATGCAGCAGTCATTTTTAAGAATGTTCTCAAATTTATGAGTGGAATTAAAGAGATCATTAAAAAAAATGAAAAAACTTTTAATAGCTTTATTTTAATTTTATTTTTTAATGTACCGAAAAGGTGTAATCCATACACAGTTTAGTGTAATCTATAATTTGTTTTTTAAAAAATGGTTGGTGCTTATGCTTTTATATTTGATTTTGCTGTGGTTCATTTTTACCTTTTTTAAAGGTTTATTTCCTAGATTTTATTTTAAAAATATTTTCGCTTAACATTTTTCAAATTTTAATATTAATTGGCACCATAAAGCCACTTTGTTGAATGCTGCTAGATATATGCATACATACTAAATATAAACTATGGTCTGCTAGATATATGCATACATACTAAATATAAACTATGGTCTAGTTTGGCTAAATAATTTTCCAGCCATCTTGCTGACAATAAGGAGCAATGGATGGACCAGCAGTGTATATCTTCCTCCTGGGGGTGGGGGGAATATAGACAACAAACTGTCACATTTTTCTTTAAAACATTAATATCTTCTGATAAATTTGTGAGAAATACATACCTATGAAAAGTTTTGGAATGCATGTCTAAATGATCTGTTTAAATGGACAAATGTATTGTCAAGGAACATATTTCAATTAATTTTTTTTTTATTGTGGTAAGATGAAGTAGAGCAATAAGTGGAACTTAACATTATGTCATCCATTTCATACATACATTACTTAACATTAACACATACCCTTTCACTGACTTCTGCTATGATCCGATTTTTTTCCAATTTCATCTTGTTGACTTCTATTTTCAGGTTTCTAATATCATCTACTACTTTGGCCTTAGCTTCCTTTTCTTCCTGTAATAATCTCTTCATGGTGTCATTACTGGCCTGCAAGTGGAGGACTATGGGAGGAAAATAAAGTGTATTGAAGTGAATTCTGTAAGAATAACAAACATTAATGGCTAGATTATGCGTTTTCTAGGCAAAATTGCTACAAGTCAATTTTAGTATTTTTCAATATAATAACCAGGATAAGAGATCATATCCATAATTCTAATAATTACATTATTATTAGAGTGAGAGAAGATTTTCCATCGGTTCTGGACAAATTGTGTCCAGTAAGAAGAGTAACATCCCACTGAAGGGTCATACACTTGTAGGTGACAAGACCAAGAACACCTTATACTATGTGTACTGCAATTGAAGCACTATCTATGTATCCCCTCAACCAACATGAATGCAGTCTTTCATCATTATTTGTCTTATATACCATAAGAGAGAGTTGTAGTCATCATGGATAAACCTTTAACTATACTGAATGAGAGGATTTATATTTCAGTGATTTCTATTTCTGCAGTTACTGGGATATTTTTTTATGTGAGAAGAAATAACTAGTAATATAATTTATCCCTGGTAATGACTATTTTCAGCATACACTGAATTACACTCCACTACAAGCATTATTTTTTACCCAGAGCAATGGCTTATTTTCAATATACACTGAATTACACTCGACAACAAATCTACTTGAGGACAGGTCAAAGTAGTTTATATACAATTAAGTCAGGAAAAATATGAAGAGGAACCAATCATAAAAATGGAGTATGTAATTTAATTTACATTTCTTTTGTTTCCATTTTAACATGGTAATAATCCGTTTTTGATTTCTATCTGCAAAAATCTGGATCCACAGATGCTTCTGTATTACATGCAGGTTTTGATTTATCCTGCTGTGAAGTAATGAGGGAGAGGTATTCTACTGTACTTACTTTCAAAATTGATATCACGTGGTTCATTCTTCTTTCCTTCCTGAATTTCTTTTTCCTTTAGCTGCTGATTCACCAGACGGAGTCTCCTTAATTCATAAAAATAAAAAAAAATGATAAGGAATGCTTTGTAGATTAACAGAATCATGCTATGACAGAGTGGAAGAAAGTGCAATCTCCTGTCTTTAGCTGTACTTCTCATTCCAAGAGTAACTTACACTCAACTCCACTTCAAATTCTTCCATGCCAGTCTGAGGATTACCCCTGTTTAGATACAGGACTTGCTGTGGATGGTAATAACACGAGTCAAAAATCAATAAAGTGTATTACCCAAGAGCAGAGTGTAGCTCAGGCCTAACTAAACCTTTAAATCCAAAGGTTCCATTGTGTAGTAGGGTGTACTTTAATGAATACTGCACAGACAAGAGTGGAAAGTTGTTGGTATACACTGTGTGCACTGTATACTGTAGATTCTATCCCAACTGCAAAATTATCAGATAGTACATTATGCCACCAACAGAAAAGTAATACTGATGCTCTGTAACTTACAGGTCAATCAAAACCTGACAAATTCTGAAATTTGAAGAGCAAAACAAAGCAACAATTTTATTCAGAAGTAAGCATGTTAATTATCCAGATCATCAAAGTTAAACTCAGTTCAGCCTGCTAATGATTCAGTCAATCCACTATTACAATGAGGTGAGCCTGCTGATGATTCAAATCATCTAATATTACAATGGTGACAGTCTGCTAAGGATACAGATTACTCTATAGTTTTGTATTTAGCATAGGGTTAGAATTTTAAAGAAAAAGAATTTCCCCGGGATTCCTCACTCGTCATACTGTCAATTTAAAAAAGACTTTTTATATCTTAGGTATTGTTCAAAGAACATATAATGCCATTTATTTTGGTCTATGATTGATGGATATAATACAGCTTGGCCTTACTCCAAATGTTCACCTTTCAAAAACAAGTGCAAGCTCCACTTGCTCATTTTCCCTTCCCAAACTTCAGAGGTAAATTGTAAAAAAAAAAGAGCTGATAACATTTTTGTACTTTTTATATATTTGTTAATTCATTCAATGCACTTTCAGAAGCTGGTATTGTCTAGTCTGACAAAATTAATTTTCCCTATTTTAACAGCTGCCATGGATAGTGTACTTTGACAAATTCAGGTTGATTTTTGGAGCACAAGAGAGCAGTCATTTTAGATAGCAGTTTGCTAAGATCATTTACAATTTCCAAAAGTAAAATATCCAAAGAAATGTCAGCCACATTACATGAAAGAAGAAATGAGGTGTGCCAACAGTATATCCACTGTGCATGTTTTAAATGCAAAAAACTTCACCTTACATACATCATTCTCTCAAAAGTATATATTAACTGGTGAACACCACCATTACAGTTAGGTCAGGCTGCTGATAATTCAGATCATCCAATATTACAATGAGGTCAGGCTGCTGATAATTCAGATCATCCATTATTACAATGAGGTCAAACTGCTGATGATTGAGTTCATCCAATATTACAATGAGGTCAAACTGCTGATAATTCAGATCATCCAATATTACAATGAGGTCAAACTGCTGATGATTGAGTTCATCCAATATTACAATGAGGTCAAACTGCTGATAATTCAGATCATCCAATATTACAATGAGGTCAAACTGCTGATGATTGAGTTCATCCAATATTACAATGAGGTCAAACTGTTGATAATTCAGATCATCCAATATTACAATGAGGTCAAACTGCTGATGATTGAGTTCATCCAATATTACAATGAGGTCAAACTGCTGATAATTCAGATCATCCAATATTACAATGAGGTCAAACTGCTGATGATTGAGTTCATCCAATATTACAATGAGGTCAAACTGCTGATAATTCAGATCATCCAATATTACAATGAGGTCAAACTGCTGATGATTGAGTTCATCCAATATTACAATGAGGTCAAACTGTTGATAATTCAGATCATCCAATATTACAATGAGGTCAAACTGCTGATGATTGAGTTCATCCATAATTACAATGAGGTCAAACCGCTGATAATTCAGATCATCCAATATTACAATGAGGTCAGGCTGCTCATAATTCAGATCATCCAATATTACAATGAGGTCAGGCTGCTCATAATTCAGATCATCCAATATTACAAAGAGGTCAGGCTGCTCATAATTCAGATCATCCAATATTACAATGAGGTCAGGCTGCTCATAATTCAGATCATCCAATATTACAATGAGATCAAACTGCTGATAATTCAGATCATCCAATATTACAATGAGGTCAAACTGCTGATGATTGAGTTCATCCATTATTACAATGAGGTCAGGCTGCTCATAATTCAGATCATCCAATATTACAATGAGGTCAGGCTGCTGATAATTCAGATCATCCAATATTACAATGAGGTCAAACTGCTGATGATTGAGTTCATCCAATATTACAATGAGGTCAAACTGCTGATAATTCAGATCATCCAATATTACAATGAGGTCAAACTGCTGATGATTGAGTTCATCCATAATTACAATGAGGTCAGGCTGCTCATAATTCAGATCATCCAATATTACAATGAGGTCAGGCTGCTGATAATTCAAATCATCCAATATTACAATGAGGTCAAACTGTTGATAATTCAGATCACACAATATTACAATGAGGTCAAACTGCTGATGATTGAGTTCATCCAGAATTACAATGAGGTCAGACTGCTGATAATTCAGATCATCCAATATTACAATGAGGTCAGGCTGCTGATAATTCAGATCATCCAATATTACAATGAGGTCAGGCTGCTGATAATTCAGATCATCCAATATTACAATGATGTCAGGCTGCTGATAATTCAGATCATCCAATATTACAATGAGGTCAGGCTGCTCATAATTCAGATCATCCAATATTACAATGAGGTCAGGCTGCTGATGATTCAGATCATCCAATATTACAATGAGGTCAGGTTGTTGATGATTCAGATCATCCAATATTACAATGAGGTCAGGCTGTTGATGATTCAGATCATCCAATATTACAATGAGGTCAGGTTGTTGATGATTCAGATCATTCAATATTACAATGATGTCAGGTTGCTAAAAATTCAGATCATCCAATATTACAATGAGGTCAGGCTGTTGATGATTCAGATCATCCAATATTACAATGATGTCAGGCTGCTACAAATTCAGATCATCCAATATTACAATGAGGTCAGGCTGTTGATGATTCAGATCATCCAATATTACAGTGATGTCAGGCTGCTGATAATTCAGATCATCCAATAGTACAATGAGGTCAGGCTGTTGATGATTCAGATCATCCAATATTACAATGAGGTCAAATTGCTGATGATTGAGTTCATCCAATATTACAATGAAGTCAGGTTGTAAATGATTCAGATCATCCAATATTACAATGAGGTCAAACTGCTGATGATTCAGATCATCCAATATTACAATGATGTCAGGTTGCTGATGATTCAGATCATCCAATATTACAATGATGTCAGGCTGCTGATAATTCAGATCATTCAATATTACAATGATGTCAGGATGTTGATGATTCAGATCATCCATTATTACAATGAGGTCAGAGTGTGATAATTCAGATCATCCAATATTACAATGATGTCAAACTGCTGATGATTCAGATCATCCAATATTACAATGATATCAGGCTGTTGATAATTCAGATCATCCAATATTACAATGAGGTCAGGCTGTTAATGATTCAGATCATCCAATATTACAATGAGGTCAGTCTGCAGATGATTGAAATTGTTCAATACTGTATTATTTTATGAGTCCCAATTTTTGATAGTTTTGTAAATAAGATATTTTTGAAGTACTTAAATTCATGGTTTGCCTGTGGACGCTCGCATATTTGCAAGTATTTCATTCTCAAGATCAACCTCTACAAATACCCCAAAAATTTACAAAAGAACAAAACTATACTAACAACAAACTACAGTTGCTTCACTGGTTAAAACAATACTACCTCATTAGCACAAATAAAACACCCATAAAGATCAATCAATTTACACCCAAAAGCAAAGGGAAATGAAGCAGTAAACAAATCTAAACTTATCGGTTATTAAAGTATGTGCATCATCAAATATTACAATGAGGTTAGGTTCTTGATGATTCATATCATCCAGTTTTACAATGAGGTCAACCTGCTGCTAATTCAAATCACAAGATTTTTAATAACCGTGGTCTTATTATGTACCTTCTGAGCTGACAGTTTTCACTTCGTAATGGTTGTAAAGCTAAATCTATCTCGGTCTGAAGGTTGAATGCTAACCCCAACTGAGGGATACTATTCACTGTCTGCTCCAACTCCGTAACCAAGCGATTGATTTCCGCATCCTCTGTAACAGATAAATCACATATTACTGCATTGCCATTAAATAAAATAATATATTTAAATAGTCTGGGTCTGTAATTCTGTGTTTATTAGTAATGTGTGTGAAAATGTATTTGTCACATGGTTAGTGATTGACTGCACTGTGTATATATTCGTACATATATCTTAGAGTGTCTTAAGTATATTAGTTCTTTTTAGTAACTGAGTTACTCTCATTAAACAAAGTTATTATTATTTTATTATCATAAAGTGTGAATTTCCTTATTGGTGGGGTACCAAGTTTGTCAATTTTGTGGCTGCTTTAAGCCACCAATTTAAGAACTCGACAAAAAATGTTTATTTTGTAGAACAAATGTTACTCTCCAATAATTTAAATAGATTTTTGTCATTGTTCTTAAAAATATGAAAAGTGATTCCCAGAAAAAAAAATGAATTCCTAGTATTAATGACATTTGTCACAGAATCATTGTATTTTGTTCTTTGGCAGTTTGGAAATATGAACATTGACACAGATACAAATAAAATTTTCCAATTTAATTAGTGAATTTTGCAAAAGATTACAATATCATAACAACATAAAACAAGCAGATACCATATTTTTATGTGTATAATGTGTCATTTTTTAAAATCTAAACCTAATTTTCAGGAGAAGAGTCCATTGTTACTCAAAAACAAGTTCTGTTTTCCAAGTCAATCTGGTAACATGATCAAGACATTAAAGCTGCCTACATGTCACATTCACTCCTTTATAAAATATTAAATCAGTCAAATTTTAACTAATTTAACAGTTGGTTACTAGCCTTTTTAAAGAACTAAATATTGCTTGCAAACCCTGATAACTGTTTTCTTTGCATATTTTATAAAAACATTTCATTTCACATTGCTGTCAAGATCTGTTCTATTACTTGCCCAGAAATACATGTACATGTGACTGATAACTTCTTGTATATTCTGTTATGTTAAAGCTGTAAAAAGTACAGCACAGCATCCGAACAAGTTCAATATTCAAGAATTGTTCATGAATCTTTTTTTCTTAATTTATTACTTATTTTATTTAAATTCTGGCTAATCTGAAACAAATATTTAAAATTTTCGAGCTGTGTTCATCATTTTGTCTCAAGCACATCTGGTGGACTACAACTACACTTCGTTATTGTAACAATGAACATACCACAAAACAAATTAATAATTTATAAAATTAGCAAATACTTTTTCTTTTGGAATAATGAAATTGGTTATAAAATATATTTCTCATCTTAAATTACAATATCTGATATTTCTTTTTGTGATGACACAGTAATTAGTATTTCATTTTAGCCCCGTGTCTAAGAACTCCAATTTTTAATTTGATCCCCAGTTTTGATATCAAGCCTTGTTTTACTCAATCTGATGCCAAGTTCTGATATCAAGCCTTGTTTTACTCAATCTGATGCCAAGTTCTGATATCAAGCCTTGTTTTACTCAATCTGACACCAAGTTCTGATAGCAAGCCTTGTTTGACTCAATCTGCGCCCAAGTTCTGATATCAAGCCTTTTTTTTACTCAATCTGACCTCAAATTCTGATATCAAGCCTTGTTTTACTCAATCTGACTCCAAGTTCTGATATCAAACCTTGTTTTACTCAATCTGAAACCAAGGAGATTTCTGACTCAGTATTATACTCTTGTTGGATACAATGTCAATGCTTCACTGACTCAGTGTGGAATTTTCATGGTAATCAGCTACAGTTATGGCTTTGGCATGCTAAATATAATTACATTAAGTTGTCTAAGCAAATTTAAATTTATTTCACTTTTCTTCACAAAAAAAGTAAAACTTGGTCTTTTGTTTTATTTCTCATTTTAAAGCATACAATATGATACTTCCTTGTTACAATACAAGGATCAATCTTTAATTGACTCCACATGGTGTTTATAAAGGTAATCAGTACCGGCTAAAACTTTGATGAGCCAAAGATATTATCATGCATTTTCTTTGCAAAGCCAATTTTTAGTACCGAGATATATTTTAAATGTGTCATGATAGTGCAAATAAGTATAAATACTGGACCTAAACTTTGACATAGCATATTGCTTTTAATAATGAATCTAAATGAATATAGTTGGACAAAGTTTATGTGTGTGATTTCGATTATTTTATCATTCATTTAAAATAATTTTAGTAAAATCTCTATGATATCTACAGTATGCCAGTTTACAGTGATGTCTAGCACAGGGTCATCATGCCACAGATATGAAGCATCATGTCCCACGCAGTTTTGTTATCTTCACACCAGGACAACCAGGCCTTCAAAAAACCTCATAATGCTGAGCGGCAAGTGATGCAGATTCCAATATTATTTTAATAAGACTTTGGTATGGCTCAGCCAGGATTTAAACCTGCGACCTCCCACATCTGAGGCACTCTAACCACTTAGGCCATAAGAACAGTAAGGACAAAGTATCAACATGGGCCATGTAAGAAATTTTGAAAGACCATCTAACCATCACAACCTATGGAGAAACACATAGTAACAGAACTGCAGGAAGAAAGTTCAAAATAGGAGAGTATTTGCTGGGAGTGAAGAATGATGGGTGAGAAAAAATACTTCAACTTTTCAAAAGTGATGATGATGAAGATGAACTTAGGGATTTAATGACTGAACTCAACATGAGGAACTTTTCAAAAAGCCTTTTACAGGCCAATCATAAAAAAACAATGATACAGATAAGCATAAAGAGAATATAAATTGAAGATTTTTAAATGCCACAGAAATATGAAATATCACAATACTCTGGAACCCAATTTTCTGCCTGACTTTTTTGGCCATTTTGCTTTCTTTAGCAGTATTTTGGTTTCATGCCATTATTCAGTGCAATATATGCTATATACGGTGAATGGTATGACTAGTGGAGAAAGAACCCTTGTAAGAACCAGCAATACATGGAGAGCTATTGGCAAGCTTTCTCACCTACCCATATTGGTTGAGCCTGAGTACAGACTGAGGTGAGATGTCAGCAACTGGTAAAGGGAAACAATTCAGACCTCTCAGCCACCAGAGACCCAATAGAATCATTCAGTAAAAGTCTGTCATAAAATTTATATACCCAACAACATGTATTTTGATTTTAAAAATTTTCTTTATAATTATGGTGTGCTTTAAAAGATCTGCCAAACAACATGATAAACACAAATGTTAGCTTTTGTAATATTACAGACCCAAATGTATGAGAGTGGTGTTTAATATATTTATTTTTTCCAGCTCAGTTTCCATGATTTTTTTTGGGGGGGTCATAGGCATTATGTGTAAACTTGCATATTAGGCAAATCCAACAACAAATTGCATGGACCCAGATACTGCAAAAAGCACCAGAAGATTCGGGTCTATGCAGTTTGTAAGGATTAATCAGCAGAACAAACAACACAGATCTTGATCTGCTTGTGGATTATGCAATGGCACATCATAGTGTATATTGTTTTCATTTAAAGTTAAATATATATAAGCAAGTATATATGATATTCTATGAAGACCTCTCAATACTGAAACCTCAGTAAACTGAGATCCTCTTGAAAATGAACGTTGTCTGGTCATTAGTTTTCCCTTATTTCAAAATCACAAATTTATACTTTTGACAGAATCCATCCCAGTTTGTACATTGATCAAGATCTGATGAAATGAAAGCATAATATTACTCAGCACTTGAAGAAAATGATTCAGCTGTTACTATTTTCAAACAACTCTTCTATACCTAAATACTAATGGATCATTTTTTACTCAATATGATAAATTTCTGTAATGCAAATCCCATGCCACAGAAATCCTGGTGACCATTCTGAGCGAGTCAATTGCTGATTACAGAGATTCATCACACTTATATTTCTAGACATGTTAATCATGCAAAAAGGGAGCTGTTCATTTGGTTCAGCCATCTAATAATAATAAATCAGTAAGCAACATTTTGCATCATGGGTCTATAGAGTAGAGTTCACCCATTCTCAAAAATAGACTCATCCAGCATCCCAGCATGCACTAAATAAAACAATTATAATCACTTAAAGGTATGTGGGATTCCTCTTTTGAAAAGCACTGGAATAATAACTAAAGTTTATCAACATTCTAAGTACGTGTTTTTTTTTAAATTTTCATTTGCTTCAGAGTGTTTCTGGTCTTGAGAGGTTTCACTGTATGGTAGAATTTGTCCAGATAACAAATTCAATGTTTTACCTCAATATAATATGCTCAAGATTAGCTAATAACAACAGTTTTACATGATAATTTCATTCATATAATATGATTTGCTAATAACTGCATTTTTATGGGATAATTTCATTCATATGACACGTTATGGGATAATTTCATTCATATGACATGTTATGGGATAATTTCATTCATATGACATGTTATGGGATAATTTCATTCATATGACATGTTATGGGATAATTTCATTCATATTGACATGTAATGGGAGAATTTCATTCATATATGTTATGGGATAATTTCATTCATATGATATGATTTGCTAATAAAGAGCATTTTTATGGAATATTTAATTCATATGATTTGTGATAACAGCATTTTTGTCAGGATAATTTTTTTCATATGATATGATTACCGGGTAGCATATAACAGTATTTTTACAGGATACTATCTTTCCTATGATATTATTAGCTAATAACTGCATTCATATGATATGATTAGCTAATAACTGCATTCATACGATATGATTAATTAATAACTGCATTCATACAATATGACTAAGTAATAACTGCATTCATACAATATGATTAATTAATAACTACATTTAAATATTTTAGCTAATAACTGCATTCATATATGATTAGCTAATAACTGCATTCATATGATATGATTAATTAATAACTGCATTCATCTGATATGATTAATTAATAACTGCATTTATACAATATGATTAATTAATAACTGCATTTATATGATATGACTAGCCAATAATTGCATTGATATGATAATGTTTGAGGAATAAACAAGACATACAGCAAATAGGTCTTAAGAGTCTCTCCAGGTTTCTCAGTTGCGACTGGTAGCCCTTTTTATATTGTCATTCTTCTCTGACTGGTTTCATGAATCAGAACCAAATTTTGAAACTAATTATGAAGTGTATAAGAATTAAAAAGCTAGTCTGTGATAAAGCAAAAATGGAGGCTGACTCTGTAGGACACAACTTAGTATCTACGTATTTTTACTCAGTGACAAAACAAAAATGACAACCTATTTCATTCATGATTCACAAATAGCTAACTGAATGAAACAATTGTGATTCAACTGTTTCTATATGCATAAAATTGTGTGATTCAATCATATCTCTAGAAATTATTCCTCTGACTAAACAAAATATCTTAAAATCCTTTTATTTACTTTCATAAATCCTCCCTTGCTTCAACCCTCACCACCTCCGTTTCTTTCCTTCTCCAACTGGAGATGTAATTTCACGGCTAAATTTTCAGTTGTAGGACAGACTCTGGGTAAAAAAACATTTCTGCTAGGGACTAGTGAGAAAGTGATACTCACTTGTAACTTTATTGCATTCCTTTAACTCCTTCAAAAGATGTCTGAATCGCTTCACACTCATATCTTCCCTGCTGGATGATGGATATTGTGTACCCAGGTAAGCAGAATTTATTTCCCTTTGATTTGCAGCTTGCATCATTTCACTGACTAAAGGTGTTTGCCCTTGAACTCCTGAGGGCAGCCCCTGATTAGGCATTTTCACCAATCCATAGTTAGGTAAGTAAATGAAATGAGTACTTGATTGGTCAGTTCCTGATAACTGACTCTGATTTAAGGCTGGAATATAACCAATCACATTCTGTGGAATATTCTGTGCAGAAAAGTTTGTACCACCCATTAAAATAGTTGGAATATTCACTCCATCTTGGGCTTGTCCACTCTGAATTGTACTTGTAGTAGTCAGAGTAGATGTGTTTGTAACTGCACTATTTACTGACATATTTTTAGAATCTACTGTAAAAGTATCACTAGTCCCTTTTGAATTTTTGTCAGGTGTACTGGATGCTGACTTCTGTTTACTGCTTGTAACTGATGAATCCCTTTCTGGTGCCTCCCAAACCTGATGCTGTTGCTGTGATGACCTCTGCTCTTTTGGGCTAGGCTTGGGGCTCCTTGAGGGAGAAATTTTCCTCACCGGAGTACTGAGTGTAGAGGAAGCTGAGCCCTGAGAAGATGTCTTGTTTGTCTCTGTCACTGAGTGCAACTCATACAGACCCCCATCAAGCCTATATAATGTGGCCCCATAGGGTCCTGGAATAGCCACTTTGTCAACCTGTCCTTTTTCTGGGACTGCTGGCCTTGGTAAGGGAGCATAGTCAGTCCCACTTGTATTTGTGGTGTTTCCAACACTCACAGGTTTATCAGATGAACCTGAATTTCCAGACCTACCAGAAACAAGTTCTACTGTTTCTCTTTCTTCGAGTGATGTAGAAGGAGTCTGGTTGAATCTTGACAATGTATTTACTGGAGATGTAGCTGCATCTCTAAACATAAATGGCAGAGGAACAAATCCGAATGATTCTCTATTAAGGTAAGGTTGAAAAGCTCCAATATCACTTTCTCTCCTGTCATAGAAAGACCCATCAATTATAAACTGGGGGAGAGAACCAGTTTGTTGATTTTGGGAACCAGTCTGAACTAATTCACCAACTTGTGATGGAAAACCATCTAAATTTGGATAAAATCCAAGGCTACCAGTCATAGCTTGATGTTCAGAATTTTTGTCTGAAGACTGAAAATTCTCTGTTCCATGATTATTTTGAGACCCTGAGTAATATGCTGCTCTAATGGAATTTACACTATCTGCTCCAAAATGATTTGGATGTGGGTTATGGTTAATAGTATTTCTTGAAAATGCTGAATTAACATCTCTTTCTGGAATATCCTGTAACATGGGATCACGTGATGCGGTCCCATCAAGGTCAAAGAAAAGCCTATCTGGGTCAGGTGTAGATGAAGTCAAGCGTCTGTTGAAAGGGATGTTTGTACTGGGTTCAATATCTGTGAACTGTCTCAGAAATTGCCCTTCAGTATGAGCTCTATTTTCATACACTGCAAAACAAATAAAGAAAATCATTGTCACAGTGCTATATCAATTAGTGTCTTTCTCTGAGTTAAACTATTTTCATAAAAAAAACTACAAACATAATACAACAAAATGTTTGACTCATCATGGCAAGAGTCCCTGAAAGGGACTGATGCTCTACTGATCAAAATGAATTTCCAGGATTTCAAAATGAGACCATTTCTTCCTTTTAAATGCTGAATGTGGAAATCATCTGCTATTTTAGAGCAATAGCAAGATTTTCATATTAGCCAATGTGATGCCCAAAGTGGGTGTAAGATCGTCGTCATTCTCATTTTAGACTAACTATGTATTTGAAGTCTTTTGGTGAAAACCTTATGTAAATAAAACAAGATTTTATACTGTCACAATGGTGGCAATGCTGGACATCAGATCAGCATTATTTTCAATTAGGCCCAATAAGACACTATAAGAAGCCTTCTGGCAATAACCCAATGACGATACCACATTCCATTTAGTATATTTAGCAATGATAAGATTTCCAAGATAGTTAAAACAATGGCTCTTATTAAATGTCAGGTTAGCACCATTTTCATTTTGATGAACTAGACATCATAAAAAGTCTTTCTGTGAAAAAAATTGTTTATATGACTGTCTGTTTTGATAGCATATCAATAGCAAGTTTTATAAACTAGCAACCATGGTGGCCGTATTGGCTGTCAGACTGGGACCAATTTTATTTAGGACCAATCAGACATAATACACAGTGTTTTGGTGAAAAAAGAACATAATGTCAATATGACATAGGATGAGTTGCAATAAAAAAATTTAAGATTGCCAATGAGGATATCAGATCAGCACCAATTTTATTTAGACAAGCTAGACATAAGAAGTCTTCTGATGAAAAACCCAATGTCAATATTACTTTATATTCTGGATGAACAGTATTTTAAAAAATGCCAAAGATAGATGCCATGGTGGCCATACTAAAAACAGCTCAGCACCATGTTCATTTAGGACCTAGCAGACATGATAAGAAATCTATTAGTGAAAACATTATATTCATATATCTTGTCATGTGTCATGAATAAGGATGCAAGTAGGGCATAACCGATTAGCATTTTTCTACCAATTTCCGATTCTAGATTTTGGGCATGAAATTTTACCGATTCTGGATACAATTTGATTAATCGGAAATGCCTACTACCTACCAGCAGTTATTTGCATCTAACACATCTGACCAAAATCTTGCCTCTGCATCCCTGTCATCTGAATTCACGTGCCAGAGCGAATTGGATTTGTATATATATATATATATATATATATATATATATATATATATACATACATATATATATACATATATATATATATATATATATATATACACACACACACACACACACACACACACACACACACACACACACACACACACACACTGGAAATCCCGAGAAAAAAACGTTCCAGCTTCTGGCAGCTGTCGCTAAACGTTTTTGTTCAATATGGCACTCTAGCATCGCTAGTGAAAGAATTTTTAGTACCGCTGCTCTTTGCAATGACAAACGATCAACATGTCCGCTGAAAAAATACTACCATTTCTTGCAAAAATCTTGGAAGTTATAAATTTTTTTAGTATCTATTAAGCTGTGTGCGTCAAGCCCATGGGCATTAAAATATTTTAATAAATTTAAATCTTTCGGTCTAACTCAAGTATTATCGTTTCACCCCGTTGTGTTGACCATATTGGACTTTTCTGACTTCTTATTTAACTTTATTAATGCACTATTGAATGATGTGCAGTTTTTGACAAAGTGCTGTAGAAATTCCACTTTATTATTTTTATTACCTGAAATGATTGTTCCTGCCTTGTCCAACTCCAATTAATCGGAAGTTCATACTATCCGGTGGAATCCGATTTCCTGACCAAAAGTCGGTTATGCCCTAGATGCAAATATCATTAACTCTAAATGCCAAAAATGAGCATAATCATTGGAGTGTGAAAAGTGACCTCCATTGGCAGTGATGAGTAGCATCATCAATGATTAACACACCCATCAAATTTATGAATGTACATAAAAAAGTGTCAGAAAAAAAATGAATTAAATGCAAATACTTATGATGATGCCTAGAATAATGACAACTATGCTATCATGACTGAAACAACATGTATCCCATAGCAGAACTAATCTAAGTGCAAACCTTAATCAGACAGATGGATGGTCAGATTGACAGATATGTGGTCAGACTAATGGATGGTCAGACTGATAGATGGGTGGTCAGACTAATGGGTGGTCAGACTGACAGATGGGTGGTCAGACTAATGGATGTTCATTCTGACAGATGGGTCAGACTAATGGATGTTCAGACTGACAGATGGGTGGTCAGAATAATGGATGGTCAGATTGACAGATGGGTGGTCAGACTAATGGATGGTCAGACTGACAGATGGGTGGTCAGATTGCTTGATGGACAGTCAGACTTACCAATGGGCAATGATAATACTACATGCCCTTATCACATTAATGGCAACATATTAAATATATGCATACAATTAAGTACAGTACACCACTGTATATGAAAAGAAATTTGTCTCTTAATGGATATCAATTTCATATACAATCCACAATATTTCTTCTGAAAAAACCTTGCCTATTCATATTTTGTGTTTTTAAACCAATAAAGCTTAAAAAAAACTCCAATAGACTGCTTTAAAATGTTTGAAATATACTGTATAAAACTTAAATGACATAAAGAAAGAAAATTAAAATTTGTTTTAAAAAAACAAAATTAAAATTTGTATGTAGCAGCATCTGTTGTGACCAAAGAAGGAGATATGGCATTAGGGACAGCTCCAAAAATCAAATATGTATATTTTGTGATTCTGATCAGGAATGGTAAATGTACAAGAAATACATTTAGAAATTTTGTACATGTGTAAATATATAAATGATGACTTAAATTTGTATAATAAAATAATAGTGCTCAATAAAATAGAGTACTGGACACCTTTTGATCATATTTAAAATTATTTTAAATCCCCAATTCTTGGAAATCATTTCAATTCTAATATACCATGTATTTTCACAAGATTCAACATTTACATGTTTGCAAAAAAAAAAAACTTTTTTAGCAGATACAGGGTCAATTTCACCTAAAAATTCCAAACATTAACTAAAATTGCTTTTAAGTAACTAAAGCACCATTTATGACATTCAGTATTCAACATATCTGTATCAGTCATTATTACTGTTCAACTTTTAAAGTGTTAAATATGTAATAACAAACACAGGTCTTTAAAATATTACCAGTAAATATTAGTTTAAAAATTTTATTTTTGTTTAAATCTGGGGACCAAGGCCAGAATGATATTTCTCCGAATTATATGTCTTGTATCAATTATATTTTCCTGTGCAGATACCCAAGAGATATTTAGACATGTTAGCTGTGGACCCTGATAGAATACAGGATGATATCTAGTGACTGAGTGTTACAGTCTAGACTAAAAGATGATTTGAATAATTTTCATCTTGCAACCAATGTTGAGCAATCAATACTTTACACAAAGTTAAAATATCACAGTATAAATGTAACAAAAAATCCATGACACTGTGAAATAAGACCATTTTGATAACAAATGTGATAAAAGTGTTGGCAGCTGAATACAAGAGTGTCATGAAAGGTATAGTATATGACCACATTGTGATTAATCGTCTCCTCTGTAGGCAATAAATAGTATTGCAGGCAATAGTGTAGTGGGCAATAGTACAGTGGGCAGTAGTACAGCAGGCAATAGTAGGGTATAGTTGAATCTGTAGATTTATGACCAATGGATCTGAATGACCTGAACTGCTTTGGTGAAGGTATGCAATGTGCAACTAAACTTAATTTGCAGAAAGCTGTTTTCTTACTGGCCTTCCCATAACCATGACCTGTGACCTTTAGACCCCATAAACTTTAGGTTTCTTTATTACCCTAAGTCAAGATATCAATAAGGTTTTGGCAAGTAACTTACTCTAAGATAAAAGTATATTTTGCAAAACCAATTTTTCTTCAAGCCACAATGACTCTGACCTTTTATCTTTTGACACCCAAATCAAAAGGTCTCTTCCATAATTTGAGTGTAACTACAGAAATGGTCAAGGTACATGGTCGAGAATTGAAGTTATTATACAAAATTGGTGAAATAAGTTACACTGATCTTGATCCAAAATTCATTAGACTTCTTTCTAACTGAATCTGTATGTCAGTCACAAACTTTGGTGACAATACAAATTTTTGTGCAGAAACCATTTTTTATTTCTAGTCACAGTGATGTTGACCACTGACATTTTGACCCCCAAATCAATGAGCTTTTTTCTACATCCATAAAGTTTGGTCCAGATCTGTGTTATATGGAACTATTATTGTGCAGAAATCATTTGTATTCTTTCAGCCACAGTAACCTTGACCTTTTGATCTCAAACACATCTGGCATTTCCTACCAAAGTGCAAGTTACCCCAAAAATCTGTTCTAGGACTGTGATGTAGACTAACATTGTTCTGCAAAAACTAGATTCATTCATTCAGTAACAGTGACCATGTAATTTAGCCTTAGATCCTAAAACCAACAGGTTTCATTCTTCACCCAAGTGCAAGCCATCCACGATGTTTGGTTACTGAGAATACACGAGGTAGCTGACTTGGCTGGCCTGGATGGTATAGAACCTTGCATTCCAACTTGACTGCCATAGTTATCATCCAAAAAGGCAAGATTAAGTTGTCTTCTCCCAGGTTCTCAAGCTTCCTTCACACACAAGACCACCTCATGCTTGATCTAATATACAGACAATTTAAAATTCGCTGATATAATTTGTTGTACATTTCAATTTTATTTTTTAAAAAAGTTCTGCTGTAAAATGTGGTTGTTTTTTTCTATTACACTTATCCAATCATATGTGTAAAGAGACCTTCCCCCACCATGCAAATACAGAATCCGAACAAAACAAGAATTTAATGTTTTATGGACTGTATTGACACATAGTTCTCCAATGTTGTTTCTTTACAGAGATGCAAATCAAAAGTGGTTTTTCCACTTGCCAATTAGTGCTGGTGTGGAAGTTCATGATCTTCTCAGAATCCAGCTGTGGCGAGTACATGGGATGGAGTGCCTATATTATAATTAGGAATTACTGAAGAAATATTTTAAACACAGGTTACATTATCCAGACATAATGCACTAGGTGAATAAGTAGGAGATGGAGGGAGTTACAACCCCTTATCCTAGAGGTCAACATGGACAGATTAAAATTGGACCAATCTGTGTGAATCATTTGATTCCATATTAACTTTGAGTCTGCTAGAACCATAAGCCCACCTGGGCACTGCAGATTTGCATTTGGATTTGTTGATGACACCACCTGAGTAAATCCTAAACAAGAAGGCATTTGTATAGGGATGTTGTTTCTCTTAACCTTTGGAGACATTTTGCAAAAGCAAATTTCTTGGAACCTCTTTCCTTTTGTGACAACACTTTCTGCCAATAGAGAATGGCATTCTCTATGACCATAATCTCCAGGTGGTTGATGTACAATGATTACTGCTCATGAAGGGACTATAGCCCACTCACTTCTTGGAAGTAAGAAAGGAGATGAGCACCTTAGCTGGGTGTACTGGCAACAATGCAAAGCCTGATCTCCAGCAGCTAATCATTAAATGGCATGCCTGTCATAACCTAGTTCTGTTAATTTAGACAGCTTTTGTGTAATCTAGTTCTGGTGATTAAGACATCTCTTGTGTAATCTAGTTATGGTGATTAAGGCAACTCTTATGTAATCTAGTTCTGGTAGTTAAGGCAGTTCTTATGAAATCTAGTTCTGGTAGTTAAGGCAGTTCTTATGTAATCTAGTTCTGGTGATTAAGGCAGCTCTTGTGTAATCTAGTTCTGGTGATTAAGAGAGCCTTTTATGAAATCTAGTTCTGGTGATTAAGGCAGCTCTTGTGTAATCTAGTTTTGGTGATTAAGTCAGCTCTTATGTAATCTAGTTCTGGTGATCAAGACAGCCTTTTATGAAATCTAGTTCTGGTGATTAAGGCAGCTCTTGTGTAATCCAGTTCTGATGTTTAAGGCAGCTTATTTGTAATCTAGTTCTGGTGATTAAGACAGCTCTTATGTAATCTAGTTCTGGTGATTAAGGCAGCTCTTGTGTAATCTAGTTCTGGTGATTAAGATAGCCTCTTATGAAATCTAGTTCTGGTAGTTAAGGCAGTTCTTATGTAATCTAGTTCTGGTGATTAAGGCAGCTCTTGTGTAATCCAGTTCTGATGTTTAAGGCAGCTCTTGTGTAATCTAGTTCTGGTGATTAAGACAGCTCTTGTGTAATTTAGTTCTGGTGATTAAGACAGCTCTTGTGTAATCTAGTTCTGGTGATTAAGTCAGCTCCTATGTAATCTAGTTCTGGTAATTAAGGCAGCTCTTATGTAATCTAGTTCTGGTGATTAAGACAGCCTTTTATGAAATCTAGTTCTGGTGATTAAGACAGCTCTTGTGTAATCTAGTTCTGGTGATTAGGACAGCTCTTGTGTAATCTAGTTCTGGTGATTAAGTCAGCTCTTTTGTAATCTAGTTCTGGTGATTAAGACAGCTTTTGTGTAATCTAGTTCTGGTGATTAAGGCAGCTCTTGTGTAATCTAGTTCTGGTGATTAAGAGAGCTCTTATGTAATCTAATTCTGGTGATTAAGGCAGCTTATATGTAATCTAGTTCTGGTGATTAAGACAGATTTTGTGTAATCAAGTTCTGGTGATTAAGACAGCTCTTGTGTAATCTAGTTCTGGTGATTAAGGCAACTCTTATGTAATCTAGTTCTGGTAGTTAAGGCAGTTCTTATGTAATCTAGTTCTGATGTTGCTCTTGTGTAATCTAGTTCTGGTGATTAAGACAGCTCTTGTGTAATCTAGTTTTGGTGATTAAGACAACTCTTGTGTAATCTAGTTTTGGTGATTAAGACAGCTCTTGTGTAATCTAGTTCTGGTGATTAAGGCAGCTCTTGTGTAATCTAGTTTTGGTGATTAAGTCAGCTCTTATGTAATCTAGTTCTGGTGATCAAGACAGCTCTTGTGTAATCTAGTTCTGGTGATTAAGCCAGCCATTTATGAAATCTAGTTCTGGTGATTAAGGCAGCTCTTGTGTAATCCAGTTCTGATGTTTAAGGCAGCTCTTGTGTAATCTAGTTCTGGTGATTAAGACAGCTCTTATGTAATCTAGTTCTGGTGATTAAGACAGCTCTTGTGTAATCTAGTTCTGGTGATAAAGACAGCTTTTGTGTAATCTAGTTCTGGTGATTAAGGCAGCTCTTGTGTAATCTAGTTCTGGTGATTAGGACAGCTCTTGTGTAATCTAGTTCTGGTGATTAAGTCAGCTCTTTTGTAATCTAGTTCTGGTGATTAAGACAGCTCTTGTGTAATCTAGTTCTGGTGATTAAGGCAGCTCTTGTGTAATCTAGTTCTGGTGATTAAGACAGTTCTTGTGTAATCAAGTTCTGGTGATTAAGACAGCTTTGGTGTAATCTAGTTCTGGTGATTAAAACAGCTCCTGTGCAATCTAGTTCTGGTGATTAAGGCAGCATTTGTGTAATCTAGTTCTGGTGATTAAGACAGCCTCTTATGAAATCTAGTTCTGGTAGTTAAGGCAGTTCTTATGTAATCTAGTTCTGGTGATTAAGACAGCTTTTGTGTAATCAAGTTCTGGTGATTAAGACAGCTCTTGTGTAATCTAGTTCTGGTGATAAAGACAGCTTTTGTGTAATCTAGTTCTGGTGATTAAGGCAGCTCTTGTGTAATCTAGTTCTGGTGATTAGGACAGCTCTTGTGTAATCTAGTTCTGGTGATTAAGTCAGCTCTTGTGTAATCTAGTTCTGGTGATTAGGACAGCTCTTGTGTAATCTAGTTCTGGTGATTAAGGCAGCTCTTGTGTAATCTAGTTCTGGTGATTAAGACAGCTCTTGTGTAATCAAGTTCTGGTGATTAAGACAGCTTTTGTGTAATCTAGTTCTGGTGATTAAAACAGCTCTTGTGCAATCTAGTTCTGGTGATTAAGGCAGCATTTGTGTAATCTAGTTCTGGTGATTAAGACAGCCTCTTATGAAATCTAGTTCTGGTAGTTAAGGCAGTTCTTATGTAATCTAGTTCTGGTGATTAAGACAGCTTTTGTGTAATCTAGTTCTGGTGATTAAGGCAGCTCTTGTGTAATCCAGTTCTGATGTTTAAGGCAGCTTATTTGTAATCTAGTTCTGGTGATTAAGACAGCTCTTATGTACTCTAGTTCTGGTGATTAAGGCAGCTCTTGTGTAATCTAGTTCTGGTGATTAAGACAGCCTCTTATGAAATCTAGTTCTGGTAGTTAAGGCAGTTCTTATGTAATCTAGTTCTGGTGATTAAGGCAGCTCTTGTGTAATCCAGTTCTGATGTTTAAGGCAGCTCTTGTGTAATCTAGTTCTGGTGATTAGGACAGCTCTTATGTACTCTAATTCTGGTGATTAAGACAGCTCTTGTGTAATTTAGTTCTGGTGATTAAGACAGCCCTTGTGTAATCTAGTTCTGGTGATTAAGACAGCTCTTATGTAATCTAGTTCTGGTGATTAAGACAGCCTTTTATGAAATCTAGTTCTGGTGATTAAGGCAGCTCTTGTGTAATCTAGTTCTGGTGATTAAGACAGCTCTTGTGTAATCTAGTTCTGGTGATGAAGACAGCTCTTGTGTAATCTAGTTCTGGTGATTAGGACAGCTCTTGTGTAATCTAGTTCAGATGATTAAGTCAGCTTTTTTGTAATCTAGTTCTGGTGATTAAGACAGCTCTTGTGTAATCTAGTTCTGGTGATTAAGACAGCTTTTGTGTAATCTAGTTCTGGTGATTAAGGCAGCTCTTGTGTAATCTAGTTCTGGTGATTAAGAGAGCTCTTATATAATCTAGTTCTGGTGATTAAGGCAGCTCGTATGTAATCTAGTTCTGGTGATTAAGACAGCTTTTGTGTAATCTAGTTCTGGTGATTAAGACAGCTTTTGTGTAATCAAGTTCTGGTGATTAAGACAGCTTTTGTGTAATCTAGTTCTGGTGATTAAAACAGCTCTTGTGCAATCTAGTTCTGGTGATTAAGGCAGCTCTTGTGTAATCTAGTTCTGGTGATTAAGACAGCCTCTTATGAAATCTAGTTCTGGTAGTTAAGGCAGTTCTTATGTAATCTAGTTCTGGTGATTAAGGCAGCTCTTGTGTAAAATCCATTTCTGATGTTTAAGGCAGCTCTTGTGTAATCTAGTTCTGGTGATTAAGACAGCTCTTATGTAATCTAGTTCTGGTGATTAAGACAGCTCTTGTGTAATTTAGTTCTGGTGATTAAGACAGCTCTTGTGTAATCTAGTTCTGGTGATTAAGACAGCTTTTGTGTAATCTAGTTCTGGTGATTAAGGCAGCTCTTGTGTAATCTAGTTCTGGTGATTAGGACAGCTCTTGTGTAATCTAGTTCTGGTGATTAAGTCAGCTCTTTTGTAATCTAGTTCTGGTGATTAAGACAGCTCTTGTGTAATCTAGTTCTGGTGATTAAGACAGCTTTTGTGTAATCTAGTTCTGGTGATTAAACAGCTCTTGTGCAATCTAGTTCTGGTGATTAAGGCAGCTCTTGCGTAATCTAGTTCTGGTGATTAAGACACTTTGTGTGCAAAATCGAATGTCTTGATAATCAGAAGCAGGAGTATATTATTTTATTAAAGTTGTAATTTGTTATTAATTTTCTTATTTTCATTTTGTTGGTACAGCTGAATGAACTGGGTTGTATTGATTTCCCTTTGTATGTTTTAGATTGTTTTTGTTCTTGCTTCAAGTAGTCTGACAAACTAATTACAAGCAAAATTCCACTATTCCACCAAGATTTTCAATAGATGCGAGCATCCAAACTTGCATAAGAATTGAATCCAGAAGAAACAAGCGAGGTAAAAATATTCAATTACAACAATGTGAGAGTGAAATCCACTTAGAGAAAAGATGCAGCATGACAAGATACTTTCATGATGAAAAGTTTCCTTGGACCACTTAATACATGAGAAAGATATGAATAATATTCTTGTTATATTGATTCAATGCCATTTTCACCACATGATAGGCTATATATTATGGCTGGTAAAATTGGTGGAGGAAGAACCCAGGAAAACCCCATTAAGAATCACTGACCCAGGGCTATTTACTGTCAAACTTCACTCATGCCCACAATGACCAAGCCCAAGATTCAAACGATGCAGAGATGTGGTTAGATGGCAGTGTTTGGTAAATGCAAGCATTTTAGACTATTTGTCCACCCAGGAGTTTCCAAATCAAAGAATAAGCATGGTGACAAGTAATTAGTAACTGTCAACAGATGAGATCTGCTGCAATTTTTCCAAGGCAAGACAACTATCATCTGACTTCCATCTTGCTAAACAGACAATAATTAAACACTTTTAATGCCAAACCAAAGCAGGTGTTGTTCACATCTATCTTCCTTTGAGAAGGCTGAATTTGTGGGGTGGTGGAAGGACTCCTTACATATAATGATTTTAAAATGTATCTAAGTACCAATAAAACAGGTATACATATTTGTTAGTGTTAATGCCTACTCTGCAGAGCTGATGTCACCCCAATATCCCTGTCCATATTGCCAGGTTGAAATATCTTGTCCGGTTCCCCTATTTTTACAGTACTGCCTCTGCTTTTCTCCTTTTCTGACATTACTGTAATAGAAAATATATAAGCAAAAATTTCACAGAATCTTAGGTCTTGCCTGCTCCAATTCTAAGCATGCTGCAAAGTCAATGAAGTGTGAAAAGTAGTTCTATAAAACAGTATTTCCTGACATAAGGAGTACACTCTACAATAAATAAACTTGTCAAGCTGGATAATTGCAGTGACAAATTTAGTAGTCACATACTGCAACAACAATGATAAAATCTTCGGAAAGAGGTACCCATATCTTATCAATGCTTCACAAATTGACACTAGCTAACCTGACACTCAAAACTTGCAAAGTATACTTGAGACATTTTTCGAGCAAGAGACTTTTAAGACCTGGAAAAATACTGATATTTTGCAGGCAACAGACTATAAATTCTGGAAGAATATTATTAATTTTCAGGCACAATACTTTTAAAACCTGGAAGAATTTGATATTTTTCAGATACATAACTTTTAAAGTCTAGAAAAATATTTATATTTTTCAGACAAAGACTTTAGAGGCCTGGAAGAAAATTCATATATTTTTCAGGCATGTGAGTTTTAAAACCTTAAGGCCTGGAAAAATACTGACATTTTTTAGGCACCAGACCTTAAGGCATGGAAAAATACTGATGTCTTTTAGGCATCAGACCTTAAGGCATGGAAAAATACTGATACTTTTCAGGCACCAGAATTAAGGCCTGAACGAATACTGTGATACTTTTAAGAACTTTTTTTGAGAGGTTATTAAAAATAAATCTCAATAATGAGTCATGCAGTGAGTTCTTATTGTGATATCAAAATCCAAAAAATAAACAGAGGACTCCTTATCATCTGGCAGGCCTACAATCGCAAGTGATTTGACTTCAAGTTTCCCATTCTTTGAACACTGTTTCAGTGAAACTGTGACAAACGCGAGTGTAAAACAAAACTGCCATATAACTGTTAATATACCAAAAACACAGGAACTTTATTTTGAACTATCCTGGTCTGCTGTCACTGACTTTGTTTCAGCACCTAATCTCTAAGTACTGAGAGCTTTGTGTTGTGATGGAGGTCACTAAGAACATTAAAAAGCTAAGTGCAATCTTATTTACATCAGCAGAATTAAGCTTGTTACTCCATTTGTACAAAAGGATCCTTGTTATTGACTCAGATCTCTGCATATATGCTATGTGTCTTTAATGAACACTTTACTTATTTGTTATAATACATGGCATTAAACTTGTCTTCTCTAGACATGGAATTGAATGAGAGTATACATTTTTATATAGATAAAACACAATATTTCATCATGATTTTTGTTTTCTTTATGGCAAATCTACAAAATTAAGTACTCATAAATATCTTAAATTTAAAATGTTTTCCTTCTTTATGTCATTGCTGCCAGAAATGTGTTTCCTGTGTCCTCCAAGCTGCTAAATTAAAACAACAACGCACACATTTTTCGCAGGCTAAGTACAAATTAAGGCAACAACATAATATAATCAGTTAAATATATCTTGGATAGAAAATATTTTTACATATCTTTTTGATAAAATGGACAAAGTTAAACCTTTTCTTTTAGCACGAAGTTGGTTCAGAATTTTTTCACAGGTTTCCATCTCTGTAAATGCTGATTTAACTTGATCCTCCGAGTTGGAAAAATATAAGGAGTAACCAGGATCCACACGTTGTGCTGGCCTTGAACGAGGACTTTTTGTTGTTTTCATTCTGAAGATGAAAATTTTTCAAGTAAACACAATATCTAAGCATCATTAAATTCTGTAATAAAAATAAAAAAGCCGTTGTGTCTTTGATATACACTTGTCACCATTGCTAATCAGTAATACCAATAAAACCCATATATAATGACTTCTCAATGGACCATATAGCAGTCTATCAGCTGATACAAATAATCAAAGTTCCAGGAATACTAATGGCTTTTAGGGTTGACATGGTACTAATTTACAAAAGATACATGGAAGAATACAACTCGAGTAACACTGCTAGTCATAGTCCCTTTTAAATATCATAAACACACTGCTCTAAATAAGCTTTATATTATTTTCCAACAATTTCTTTTCTTTATGTATCACCAGATTATTTATATTAAACTCTGAAACATTATTTAAGAAATTGTTGTGGTTACCTTTATAAAGTCAGTTTTTACTATTATTTTAAGTATTACCATAAGTGGAACATATCCAAGGGTGTCAACTACTTCAGGTCTCATCATTTACCAAACCTGAGTTGCCTCCCTTTAAGTACACACAATAATTAACAATAAGAACTAAATTTTCTTACGAAAATGGGCACTATGTCATATGCATGGAAAGACTGGAACTGACTCAAGCCAAAAACACATACTGCATAATGAACTGTAAGATGCATGCATTCTCCCTAAGTCTGTTTCTTTATCTTGGATCATGACATTTTTTAGCTCCACAATCAAAGGTCTTGTCAAAAGCAGAAATTTTGCTAAAAATGTCATAACATCAAAATAACTTACTGAGGTATAAAACATAAGTACTTATTTTGAATGAATTTCAATATAAAAAGGTCATGAAGAGAATAAGTAAGGAGGATCCAGACAAAGCAATTGAACAAGGGTTGATATTATTATATGCATGGAGGACTGCTCTACATGAAATATTTTGAGATCTGAACTAAGACAAAAATCAATTTAATGTTATTTTATTTCTTTTTATATCTGAAGTATAGCAATTGCAACATTATGACAAATGATAGTTTTAAAAAATACGACCCTTTGGGCACATGGAATTCAAGTCAGTGATTTTGTAAAGCCACCAGCAATAGGCATGTGTCTGGGAAAAAAAGTCTTGCCTTAAACACAAAGGATGTGCATTACTGTTATATTATGATCTAAACCAAATTTAGTGTACCATTTTACCCTATGTTTTGGATGCTTAAACATATTGTTCTTAGTAGTGTCTACAAAAATACAGGTCACAAAACCCAAGTTCAAAAATGAAGGGCCATGCAATCAGTTATTCTAATGGCCATGTGTGTCCATATAATCAAGACATTAATCTTTTATCATTTGAGACACAATTTGTAAAAATTGTTAAAGTAATAAGTGAATTAATGTAGAAAAACAGGTCGACCAACTTACAGTAAGCAACAAAATATGAAACCTAAGCAATGTATGTCCTTTGGTAAAACTTTACGTCTGTATTACCATCAATTTTAGAGTGGCAATAGCAAGATTTTCAAGACATTTGCCATGATGGCCCTACTGAATGTCTAATTTGCAATATTTTTATTCCTGACCAAATATATATCATAATTAGTCTTCAGGTAAAAATCGCAAGGATGATATGATTCTCCATGTATGAGCTGCAATAATAAGATTTTCTGATGCCTGTGATTGTTGCCATAATGTAAGTCAGGTTGGCACCATTTTTATTAAAAAACAACTAGATATTGTAATTTGTCTTCTGGTGAAAACCCCATGTTAATATGACTTTCCATTTAGGTGGCACTCACCAGTTATTATGTACTTTTGAAAGAGTGATGTATGTAAGGTGAAGTTGTTTGCATTTTAAACATGCATAGTGGAGAGAATGTTGGCATACCTATATGCTACTTTCATGTAATGTGGCTGAAATTTCTTTGGATATTGTACTTTTGGAAATTTTAAATGATCTTAGGACACTGCTAAAAAAAATGACTGCTCCCTTGTGCTCCAAAAATCAACCTGAATTTGTCTAAAGTACACTATCCTTGGCAGTTATTAAAATATGGAAAATGAATTTTGCCAAACTAGACAATACCAGCATCTAAAAGTGCAATGAATGAATTACCAAATACATAAAATGTAAAATAAGTTATTGGCTCTTTTTTTTTTACAATTTACCACTGAAGGTCAAGAAGAGAATAGGAGCAAGTAAAGCTATCACTTTATTGAAATGTGCACATCTGGAGTAAGGCCAAGCTGTATACTCTCTAGCCCAAATTACACCCATCAAAAAATAAAGAGAATTAAAGGTTCTTTGAACAATACCTAAGATATACAAAGTCTCTTTTAAATAGCCAGTATAACTAGTGAGGAAACTTGGAAAAATTTTTTTTCTTTATTATTCTAACACTATTCTAAATATGAAACTGTAGAGCGCCACCTTAGAAGGAGCAGCAATAACAAGATTTTTCAAGATGGCCACCATTACTGCCATATTGTATGTTAGATTAGCACCAATTTTAGTTAGTACCAAACAAGGTATCATAAGAAGTCTGATGAAAACCCATATGACTTAACATCTAAGAGGAGTTTCAAGATGACCACTATAATGGTCAAATCAGATAAGCACATTTTATTTAAGACCAGCCAAAAAGAATTAGGAGTCTTCTGCTGAAAACTCCATGCTAATATGACTTCTTTCAGGGGTAGAAATAGCAATATTTTCAAGATGGCTGATGTGGTAGCAATATTTGATATCAGATGGCACAATTTTCGCCCAGGAACAAATTAACATTATGGGAAGTCTTCCAATGAAAACCTCACACTGATATGACTCTCTTTCAGGTGGAGTTGCAAGAAGGAGATTTTCAAGATGTCCACAACTAGTAGTCCACAGAGGTGGCCATATTGAATGTCCTGCACCGTTTTCATTTATGACCAACCAGACATCATAAAATGTTTGAAAACCCCCATGTCGATATGACTTTCCACCCAGGAGGAATAGTGATAATAAAATCTTTGAACCAACTGCTGTTGTGTCTGATCCACATCATTTTCATTCAAAACAACCTTGGCATAGAAGCATTTTGATTAAAATGCAGTGTTGATACAACCATCCTTCCTGGAGGAGCATCACCAGGAAGATTTTATTGATAACAGCCATACTTTAAGTCAGATGGCACCATTTTTATTTCACACCAAGCAGACATCCAAAAGAAATCTTTATATTCATATATGACCATCCATTCAGATAAAGAAGCAATAATATTTTCAATATGGCTGCTGTGGTGGCCATATTAAATATCTGGGTAGCACCATTTTCATCTAGACCTTGTAAGGAATGTGTACAATTTCATGACAATTCTCGAAAGGATGAGTGGTCATAAAAAACTTGTACTAAATGAATGGATAAAGAAAACAAACCATCCCAGAAGCTCTTTTATCACAAAATAATTTTTATGGAGCAAAATGATTTTCAAACACTTGTCGAAGACTTAAAATCTAAAATACTGTGTCACAAGAACTTTAAAGCCTTGAATTTAAAAAGCCAAATTCCAGCACTTTCAAGGTTACTATGGAAGCATACAAAGCCTATTCTTGCTTTTTCATTTAAACTCATATCCACATCAACAATATCCAATATCAGGGATTCAATAACAATCTCTAAACCTTTCAATTTTCTCATAATAGAGCACTTACTTTTTTCCTGGTGGACCTTTGATTCCTGATTTAACACTCACAGTCTTGGACTTTGTAGTTGACTGAAAAACAAAAAATTAAAAATTATGTAGAAACAAACTGCATTCAATCAAAATGTATAAGAAAATGATGTGATTATGATTTTTAATGTAGCTTTACAAAATTTTCAGTGATATCACTATGATGTCTGCAGCGTAGCAGTTTATAGTGTTGTCTAGCACTGGGGCATCATGCCGCAGACATGTAGCATGTTCCAACTAGTCACATTATCCTGACACCAGGCCAACCAGTCCTAACACTAACCTCTTAATGCTGAGCATCAAGTGAGGCAGCTGTTAGTACCATCTTTGTAAGTCTTTGGTATGACTCGACTGGGGATAAAACTCACGCCCTCCTGCATCCGAGGCAGATGCTCTAACCACTAGGCCACCAGAGAGGTTACATAAATGATCACATGTAAATAATTAAGTTTGTAAATTTCCATTTCAAGATGCCAAAATCAACAGACTTAATAAAAATATTTTCTACTTTTAGTTGGATACTGGCATTATAATGTGGTCAAAGTTCATCTTCTGCGGCATTATCATCTAATTATAAGTTCATCTTCTCCAGGTATCCACAAGTTAGATGTCTCCTACATATATATGTGAGCAACACAAAACTAACTCATCTCTAAGGAATACCAGAGTTAGATATGTGCATCCTAAATATGCATAAAACATTATCATGTCGTCCCTGTGACTTTTTATATATAAAGGTTTCCACTCCCCAATGAAGGGTGTAATGTTCTAAAACTTTTAAAATAATACCATAATAAGGTGAATTTCACTATTTTCAGTAATTTCTTGCTATAAAGAAATGAAGAAGAATACACACTCAACAAGCTAACAGGGTCGATGAAGACCACATATCCCCACATCATAATCGAAAAAATTGGCCATGCATAGTAAAACTTTCCAACATACTCAACCCTTTGTGCAGCATATTTGCATCTTTAGAGTAACCAGTGCTCATTTTCTACCCTTTTCATGCACCAAAAATTAAATGTCACTTTTAATGGCATTCACAATATGAATGACACTTTCATAAATTTAGGCTTCAATAAATACCAGTACTGTCAAACTAGAAGCTGTACTGTTATACTATGCCAAAGAGGTGATACCTGCAGCAGTTTTATAAGCATGTAATTAATTTTTACTTAAATTTTTTTGCCAACTTAAATTTAAATCCCTCAATCTACTAAGTGCATGCCATTGCAATCTATTTGCAAAGCACATAATGCTGACTGGCAGAAATGTAATTGGTTTTATGACCTAAAAATGTTCCAGTGTTGTTTTTGCCAGTCAGCAATCTTCCCTTTTATGGCACCCTTAAATAGCTTGCTACAATAAAGGTTTGATTAAAATGGATAAATTAGTATCAAGGATGGTTGAAATTGAGGGCATGGAGTTCTTCTTTCAAAAGCAAGTTAATGCATGTTTCTTCTCAAATTCAATTACATACTTCTTTTGCTTTTAATTAAGCTGCTGTCTTGAAAATACCATTGATCTGGGGAAAGCATAACAATGTCTGACCACTGCACAGAAAACTATTTATTCCAAAAAATTTAAACTATGCAGATAAAAGAAATGTTCATAAGTAAAACACCTGTGACCCCAGCATCTGAGCTGTACTTTCTCTAATTATTTCATGAATTCATATATTAAATTAGTGATCATAAAAATTTGCTCATAATGACAATAAACAATTTTACTTTTTTATTGCCAAAAGAAGATTGCATGCCAGTATGCTTAGATAATTTTCAATATTAACAGTGCTGTTCATCATCATCATCATTGTCGGCTCTGTCTCGGGAGACCATGTGAGTAGCGCCCTTGGAGTGTCATCTCTCTGGGGTTTTTGCATCATCTGCTGTGGCTGTGCAGGCCGATGCATGAGTGACAGTCCATATTGCAGTTAGTGCAGATGTACTGGAAAGTCTGAGTTGCTGGAGTTGCTGCTGCATTCTTCTATTTCTCATGTTTCTCTGTTGCCAGCTGGCCTCTACTCACATCAGTGACTGCTATGCCCTTGTGAACCATCAGTCTCCAGGTGCCTCAATCTTCTGCCGGCCCTTCAAAGCTATGATGCGAAATGTTGCATGCCTTCATGTCCCTCTTGGAAATAGAGGGGAGGCTGACTCTTCTGGTACCAGTGAACAGCTGTCCATATTGGATAGTCTTTGGCAGTCTTCTATCCTCCAAGCATCAGAAGTGTCCAAGCCATCAAAGACAGTGACTGCTCAGTAAGAAGTATATGCTGGGGAAACTTACTAACTGCAGGATCTTGCTGTGTGGGATGTGGTCTTGCCAGCATGAATTTCAGGCACCATATATATGAAGGAGTTTAGTAGATGCCTTTGCCTAATGCAGGTGCTCAAGGTCTCACTTCCATATAAGAGGGTGCTGAGATTGTCCATTTCTTCCATTTCCTTTCCTAAGTCATATTAACCAGAATCCAATTTGATGGATTAAGCTCGATCCAACAATTGCAAAATTTAAAGACATTTTACAATATACAATCTGAATGATACTAAGGATGACAAGTCAAATCGCATTCACAGCAATGAAAAAATCCACTGCCTGGATGCAATGGACAAGTCAAATAACATTCACAGCAATGAAATAAAAAACACTGCCTGGATGCAATGGACAAGTTGAGAAACCATTCTCAGCACTGAATAAATCCAATGCCATGATGCGCTGGACAAGTCAAATAACATTCACAGCAATGAAAAACTCCACTGCCTGAATGCAATAGACAAGTCAAATAAGATTCACAGCAATGAAAAACTCCACTGCCTGAATGCAATAGACAAGTCAAATAACATTCACAGCAATGAAAATAAACACAGTCTGATACAATGGACAAGTCAAATAACATTCACAGCAATGAAAAAAATACACTGCCATGATGCACTGGACAAGTCAAATAACATTCATAGCAATGAAAAAATCCACTGCCATGATGCACTAGACAAGTCAAATAACATTCATAGCAATGAAAAAATCCACTGCCTGGATGCAATGGACAAGCTGAAAAACCATTCTCAGCACTGGATAAATCCACTGCCATATTTCACTGGACAAGTCAAATAACATTCAAAGCAATGAAAAATCCACTGCCTGGATGCAATGGACAAGTCAAATAACATTCACAGCAATGAAAAAATTCACTGCCTGGATGCAATGGACAAGTCAAATAACATTCACAGCAATGAAAAAAAAAAACACTGAATGCAATGGACAAGTCAAATAACATTCACAGCAATGAAAAAAATTCACTGCCTGGATGCAATGGACAAGCTGAGAATCCATTCTCAGCACTGGATAAATCTAATGCAATGATGCACTGGATAAGTCAAATAACATTCCCAGCAATAAAAAAACACTGTCTGGATGCAATGAGCAAATCAAATAACATTCACAACAATGAAAACAAACACTGCCTGGATGCAATGGACAAGCTGAAAAACCATTCTCAGCACTGGATAAATCCAATGCCATGATGCACTGGGCAAGTCAAATAACATTCACAGCAATGAAAAAAATCCACTGTCATAATTCACTGGACAAGTCAAATAACATTCACAGCAATGACAAATATCCACTGCCATGAAACACTGGACAAGTCAAATAACATTCACAGCACTGGAAATATGACTGCCTGGATAAATTTAAAAAACATTCACAGTACTAGAAAAACTGCTTGCCTGGACAAGCTGAAAAACCATAAACATCACTGGTAAAATCCACTGCCTGGACAAGTTGAAAAACCATAAACAGCACTGGCAAATCCACTGCTTGGGCAGGATGAAAAACCAAAATCAGCACTGGTAAAATCCACTGTCTGGAAAAGTTGACAAGCAATAAACAACACTGGTAAAATCCACTGCCTGGACAAGTTTTAAGTATGCTTCACTGAGATTAAACCCAACCAGATATCACTACTGTCAGGATTGTAACAAGATGTTTTAATCTCAGTGATTACTATAATCATAAAGCCTATGTTCATTCCAAGCATCAGCATCATTTTTTTTAGCATTACATTTTTAATACTGAGAAAAAAACCAGGAGTATTTTTGAAGGGATAGGCTATTTTTACTTTTTCATACTACTGAGTGTCAAAACCATCTCTGATATTTTTTAGAAAATTCAGGATTTTCAAATCAGCAAAAGTGATGGCCATATTGCATGAAAGACTGGCACCATTTTCATTTGTTACCAACATTAGAAGTCTTTTGGTGAAAATTCCATGTTAATATGACCATGCACTCAACAGGAGTATCGACAAAAAGATTTCAAAGTTTTAAAAATGGTTACAATGACAGACATATTGGTGTCTAATTTGATATGAATTTTAATTAAGAACCAACTAGACATCATAAGTAAGCTGGTGAAGAAAGCGTGTGAGAGAGAGAGAGAGAGAGAGAGAGAGAGAGAGAGAGAGAGAGAGAGAGAGAGAGAGAGAGAGAGAGATTAAAAATTAGCATCTTTGCAATAACTGGCAACTGGTATGTAGTCTAAATTTTAAGATTCTTATTAATATTGCAGTTCTATTGTTGTTGTTCTGTAGTTCCTTTCCTTTTCCTTGTTTCCAATGTTGCAAGGCCACATCATATTATACTAAACAGTGCTCAAAGAAAAAAAGTTTTGGACACAGACCCAAGGCTGGTGACTTAAATAAACTCAAGCCCATTCCTTAAGCCCAGACTCAAATTTCCATATGCACAATATTTCCCCTTTTTTAATATTGTCACACAATACTGCAATAGCTACAGTTCGAAAATAAATTTAATAGGGGTCAATGGGGTTTGAAGGTAATGCAAGAGTCATTAGAGTTCATCACTACACTCACTAGAGATTGGATGGTCCTGGTGTTCAAACTTCTCTACTAGATTCTCTGAGTGAAAAGTTGTCAGAACTGAGCTGGCGTATGTTGGTATATTGTTTACAGTATGTGCCAAAACTGAATAAGCCCACCCCCTTATTTTTTTTTCCCTGGCATGCTTCACAAAGTAAAACTCTGTCAACCAAGAGTTCTGAAATTTTTATTGCTGATCTTGCTGATAGGTTATTGCATCCTAAATCACTAAACTGGCTTCAAAACTGAATTATACTTGAGCACTTTTCCAACAAATGAAATGATCATGATTTGCATTCTTTATATGCAGCAAAATCCAAATTCAAAGAAACATTGCTGCTGTATAGGAACTTGTCAAAAATGTAATACTTATGGCTTACACAATCATCATTCAAGGCAAGAATATGTAATAACTTTTATTCTTGTACAGCATCACTTTGATGTAATAACTTTTATTCTTGTACAGCATCACTTTGATGTAATAACTTTTATTCTTGTACAGCATCACTTTGATGTAATAACTTTTATTCTTGTACAGCATCACTTTGATGTAATAACTTTTATTCTTGTACAGCATCACTTTGATTTACCTATAATGGGTTGTTCCACTTCCAGTTTCTACCTATGCAAATTATCACAATGGGACTCACTAGAGCCTTCACAGACATCTCACTAGTAATTGTCAGCCAATTAAATAATATGTGAAATGGTGGTTTATACCTGACCTCTTTGCCATTAATTGCTGCAATTTAAACTGCAGTAGGGATACTTTTATATCAGATCCAATCATGACTGTTTACCATTTATACATGTAATTGGCATATATTGAAAGTAGAGCTTTTTATGATTACTGAAAATTGTTTTATCAAAACATGATCATCTCAGTGGGTTTGGACATAAAACATAGTTTTAGCATGACATGTTATGCTTAGATTTGATACCTCAATTTCACAAAGGACAGTGGTGATCTTATTTAGACTACACTATGTTATGGCAGGTATGTCAAAATTTTAAAAATAGATTCCACATTTCATCAGCATGATCAAATTTGCTCAGGCAAATTAATTTATTTTTTGACAAGCTTCATTGGCACCTCACTTAGAATACAAGACAGATCCAATCTAAAATTAGAGGGGCACCGGGCTTCAGGCAAACAACATTTTATAGCACTGATTAATGGTGCTCATGCATTTCTGGGTTCATAAAAGAAACCTTTCCTATTCAATCAGATACCTTAGCCTTTGTAGACTGGGGTGTTTTCTTCTGTTTTGAAAACATCTTCCTCTATTTACTTTCAGTTACATGAGTAGATGATTCTGTAACACAAAAAGAAAATTCTTTAATTCTTCTAATTTCATTAAAAAAAACTGATAGTATTTAAAGCTTGTAAAAATGATAGACAACTGGAACATTCATGGTTCAAAATTGTTACCAATCTGCTACCCCATGGTTAATGACTCTGCCAATGGACCTCCAAAACCCAGCTGTCGATAATCAGTTGGTGCAGTGAAGTTACTGACAGTCACTATCATCGTGTGATCTTGTATTGAATGCATCTAATAAAACATGAATCAGCATTCTGTTTCTTGGTTAATTGATGCATTCATCTACCAAACTCCTGCACCAAATGAGGAACCAGTAAGATAAATGCATGCAGCACAAATCAAAATATCTTAAACTACTTATCCAGTAAATTGTTGTTGTTATTATAGGGTATAAAGTCATTTTCAGTACAAGATAGGCTATACATGGCAGCCAGTATTAATGGTAGAGGAAGAATCAGGGAAAACCCCAAAAAGAACCAACAACCCATGAGAAGCTAACTTCAAGTTTTCTCACATACCCACATTGGTCGAGTCTGGGAATCAAACCCACGAAAACAGAAGTGAGATAGCAGTGATCTGTGATGGTGAGAGCTTTAGAGCACTTGGCCCTTTGCAGCCCCCTCATCCAGTAAATTAGTATGATTACTGTCAATCAAAGCATGTCATGCTCCAGTGATTATGAGTTCCAATAACTTAAAGATTAAAATGCTCAAATAATTAGTGTCGAAAGTCTTTAATGTGGAGCAAGCAGTGACTGCAGTCAAAACAGTCATTAGTGTGTGGTGTGAATGTATTATAGCAGAGTAAACAAGTCTTTTGGGGATCTTGAGATCTTGAGATCTTCTCCAACTTAGAATTGATTTAACTTTCAGTGGATCCATTGGTGGTCAATAAAATAGTGGTAAATGACACAAAGTAATTCTGATTTTTAAATGGCTTTGGTCATGTGGTTCTGATGCATTGCATACTGATCCATTTGCATACCAATGTATACCTCTGACTGCATAATCTGCCATATTGATAGATCTTTGCGATGTCAACAAGCACGGAAATTAAGTCAATCAGCCATTGATATTCTATACTAATATCAGAATACATCAACCAAATGTAAGCATTTCATTTATATTCTGTTCTATATATTCTACCACAAGAGTCAACAGGTTTATGTTGACAATGGTTGCTTTGTTGAGATGAAATATTCATTCATTCTCCATGTCTCAATAACACTAAATTTCAGTTTTCATTGCAACCATGCAACAATAAGCAACAGTAAAGCAATTTTCTATGATGGTTATAAACTCGGAATTCTCCTCAAGTGTACCTCTGCTTTTAACACTAGAATACAACAGGCTTGTATTCTCTGGCAAACTTTTGAAATATATGTGATAAACGTTCTTCAACTTCCCTTTTTTGTGTTGAGACCATGGATGTCATCTCATCCCCTGACAATATAAACAATTTCTTTCAAAAATGGATAACAAAAATGTTAAATACAGGACACCATTCATTTTGATTATTTGGGTTTTCTTTAAAATGTAGCAATAACAATTTTCGTTATATTGCTACAATGTCTGCAATGTGACAGTTTATAGTGATGTCTAGCACTGAGTCATCATGCTGCAGACATGCAACATGATGTCCCATCCAGTCACATTATCCTGACACCAGTCGGACCAGTCTAACACTAACCTCATTATACTGAGCAAGGCAGCTATTAGTAACATTTTTTTTTATAAATCTTAGGTAAGACTCAGCTGGGGTTCAAACATGTGACTTTCTGCTGAGACTCTAACCACTTGGGCCACTGTTTCATCTCAGTGCCAGAAGCCTTCCTCCTGAGACTGACAAAACCAATATTATTAGACAACCAAAGCTGATATAATTGGTATTATTCAATACTTAATAATACCAGTAACATAAATAGGTGATGACAATAATAATTAATTCAGACCTGGCTTTCAAGATTTATTGCAACATAATTTTGGAACTGTTTGGACTGAACATTTACTGAACTAAAGCTCATAGGTGTGTTATAAACCTCAAAACAAACAGAAATGTAAAGTTTATTAAAAAATTTAATTTTTTCTAATAAAGATTTCTTAAAATATTTCATTTTAAGAACATAACTGTTTTAATCATCTACATTATGTAATACCAATCTGACATACTTTTTTAATAAAAATCCAAAGTTCTGTAAAAACTAAAGATAATTTGCATGATATTCTTGTTGGCACATTGAGCAACTATTCATAATCAAAGATGTATGTAAAAATACTTTAATAAAGTTCTGTAATATATGCACCAACTTTTAACTTCATCAATATATTTATGTATGAGATACCCCTTCACTAAGGTAGCAGTTTGCTGCATTGTTTATTATCAACGCTATTATTAATGTTATTTTCTGTGATGATGGCAAATTTATCATTTTGCAATATATTTTATAATCCCAGTAAATGTAATGATGTTTATGTAATTTATAGGTGTGCACAAGTTTTATTTTGAATGCATGCCTGGTGTTATAAGTTCTTTGATTAGAGACAATAATTAGAATAAGTGTATATGTGAATGTATATTCATTTGCTTTCTGTGTTACTCTTAGTATCTTTTATATGATGATGCACTGCAGTTTTTATTTGTACTGTGTTGTTTTATAATCTCTGGTGTATTGTTTTATAAGCTGTGCTGTGTTTTTATAATTTGTACTGTGCTGTTTTAAAAACTGTAATGTTTCATAATTTGTTCAAAGTTGTTTTATAACTTGTATGATACTGTTTTTATAATCTGTACTATGTTGTTTTATTATCTATATGGCATTATTTTATTATATGTACTGTCTTGTTTTATAATCTGTACTGTGCTGTTTTATCATTTGTTCTGTTCTTTTATAATCTGTGCTGTGTTATCATTTGTAATGTTTTTCAATAATCATAAATGTTTTACTGTTGTACTGTTCTTTTATAATTTGTAATGCAGTTTTATAATCTGTTCTGTGTTGTTTGATAATCTGTGGTGTTGTTTTATGACATTTACTATTGTTTTATTATCTGTACTGTATTTATTTATAATTCTGCACAATATTGTTTACTAAAGTGCTGTTTTGTTTTAAAATTTGCACTGTGTTCAATAATCCAAATAATTATTATTATAATAAATAATTCAAATAATTCAATAATCAGTACTGATATAGACTGTGCTTTGTTTCATATACTGTTTTATAATTTCCAGCATTCTGTTAGATTATACTGCATTCTTTTATAAATTGTACTGTGTTCATGATAACAGAGCATAATTATTTTAAGATTTCAATATTTTCAACAATATCTCACTCTCTTCATCAGCGATTAATGTTGATCACGTTACATATCATGGTCATATGATTGGAAGAGACTGGTGAAGATGGGCAGTAATTCAGTTATCATTTGTACTGCTGTTCTGTTTTATGATTTGTACAGTGTTGTTTTATAACCTCTGCCATGTTGTTATATAGTCTCTACTTAATAGTAGGCCATAACTTCACTCAGTGGAAACCAGGATATATTGAGTACATTTAAAACAAAAAATTTTAAAAGAAAACTGACAGTATGATAGTCATGAGATATAAGCATAAATGTATACTATAAACATAAGTATACTGATGGTATGATAGTCATGGAATACAAACATAAACATATACTATAATTGTAAGTATACTGTCCATATGATAGTAATGGGACACAAACATAAATGTATACTATATATGTAAGTATACTGACAGTATAATCGTCATGGGATATAAGCATAAATGTATACTATATACATAAGTATACTGACAGTATGATAGTCATGGGATACAAGCATAAAAGTATACTATATATGTAAGTATAATGACAGTATGATAGTCGTGGAATACAAGCATAAATGTATATTATATATGTAATTATATTGACAGTATGATAGTCATGGGATACAAGTATAAAAGTATACTATATTTGTAAGAATACTGACAGTATGAACTTTAGATCTGGCCGCAATTGTAAAAGTCCATAGCGATTTGTACTTTTGTATGGAGTTTCTTTATGACAGTTAAGGTGCACTACATTCAATAATCAGTAATGATATAGACTTTAGTTAAACAAACTTAGTATTATATCGTAAAACAACAATTTAAAGTTTAAGTTGAGCCAATGCGCATACATAACCTGTATGACTTTAGAGCAATACTCACTTCTTTAAATTACTCAGTTATAAATGATCGCATTAGAAACTCTGCCCAAAGGTTGAATTAAACTTTGGGAAAAATCGGCAACATGCTATGCCTGCTATAAAAGCTGTTGGATATTTTGTGTTTGTAAATGCGATGATCCTCTATCTGTACTATATGGCAAGTATGAACATGCCGCATAAACTATCAGCATTATTATTTCTTGAATAACATCTTCATTGCGACTTTTTTAAAAATGAGTTGATATAAAGGGCATGGTTAACTCTTGGTTTGTCTGAAGAAATTATGCATGTATAAATAAATTGTTATTTACATGTCATGTTTCCAACGTTTGAAAGCTCTGCCAAAATATTGACCGGTCAACTCACTGGTAAACAAACCAGTTGTACTTCCGGTTAGTAGAAAATAATACCGCAGCTAATTTACTGCCTATGAAAATGGACAGGGTAAAGTCAATGCTTCTATTGCAATGAAAGTTTCCAGTGTATAAAAATAAATTAACAGCAAAATGAATTAGTGAGAAATACCATTGGACTAAAAAATAATGTTGTGTATATTTAATGGAATCAAACAGCCTTTCTGTAAAGCAAGACAAGATACCCCCCAAAACCTCAAAACAAAAAAAAAACAAACAAAAAATATATATATATATATATATATATATATATATATATATATATATATATATATATATATATATATATATAAAAGACCCCGCCCCAAAGAAAGATTCTCCGATTGATAATTTCTTCTCTTGCGCATTTTATATTCTAAATCCATGCTGCTTTAATCTCCAGAATAACTAATTGCAATTCTTGAATCAGAAAAGAAAATCAAGAATTTCGAAAGTTAATAATAATAATAATAATAATAATAATAATAATAATAATAATAATAATAATAATAATAATAATAATAATAATACATTTAGGTACAATTAGCAAACAAGTAGTAAATCAATTAATACTTATAACAATTAAATAACACTGACAGTACGTTATACAACATCATAAAAGTTGCGATACATACATACCTGCATGCATGCATGCGTCCATGCATCCATCCGTGCATACATACATACATACATGCATGCATGCACGCACACACACACACATACACACACATACATACATACATGCATGCATGCATACATACATACATACATACATACATACATACATACATACATACATACATACATACATACATACATACATACATACATACATACATACATACATACATACATACATACATACATACATACATACATACATACATACATACATACATACATACATACATACATACATACATACATACATACATACATACGTACAAGGGGAGGTTCTGAATGATCATGATTGGGGAGGCAAGACATGTTTTCAAATTAAAATGATACATTTGCTGAAACTAAGAAATAATGAACGTCACAAATTTTCAGAATTTAACATTGTCACTAAAACAATTAATTTTAGACATAAATACCATGAACTATGTCATCTTAAATTTTATATTAAAATGAACGATTTAGCAACCTGTTTGAACCAGTCTATATTTAACATGTTTTTGACACAAAAGGATAATTTGCAATCAATTAGGGCCTTTTAAAAGAAAGTCGTCGAAGCGATACTACTAACACGTTGCAAATTTTATTAATATGTTTTCTTATTAACTATTCTACTCGATTTTCCACTTTCAACATTCTCACATTATCAAGTTAATTGTTCCTAATGCCTGATTCGAGATAATAGGTTACTAATAAATTTTGAGCTATTTTGAAGCTTGATTTTAGTTTTTTTTTGTCCATTCCAGAATACCAAGAAAAAACAAGAATTAGCGAAGTTACTCTAAATTAGAGCACAATACTCTTTAATTTTAGTTTTTCAGTGATAAATATTGACTTTGCGTAGAGAGAAACTTTTACACAGCATTTACATGTATAATCATATTACTGACTACGAATTCAAGTAGGTAAGCAAACACAATCCAAAGTGCAGATGGGATTTATAAGCATAGATGGAATTTATATGTATGCCACATATATGATTTAGCTTTATATAAAAAAAAAAAGTAATGTCAGCGCTACTGCGGTCCTCATTCAATTTACTTAAATGCAGGGCCGGCATTAAGCCGATTGTACCGATTTGGCCCAATCGGGCCCTGCGCTCAGAGGCAACATTTTTTTTTTTAATAAATATATCAATAGCGAGACAGTAATTTTAAAGCGACGCAAGACACTTTTAAGTTCAATATCATATAACATGTTTATTTCCAAATGCCTTGCTCACAGGGGGTCCCGCCAAAAATGATCCAAATCTTGCCCTGCATTTTCTAAGGCCGTTAGGGCCTTCATGATATGCATGCCTGCAGTTGGTCTTCAGTAGATTTAAATATGTACATGAATATAGGCCTGATGATGGTCCTCAGTAAATAACGGTATGCATGGTAGCAGCTGGACCTCATTACATTTATTTAAATTATATGCAGGCCTGTGGTTGGTCCTCAGTCAGGTGGTTCCAAAATTTTTCATTTGCAACAATTTGGGCAACAAAAAAATGAATCTCAGCTCCAGTGGTAATTTTCATCCGAGTTAAAGAATTTTTTATTTAAATCTCCATTCTCTTTGTAACAGTAAGAACACACCGTGTACTGTTTTCAGTCGTAATGCTACTTATATAAATATAATAAATAAATGGTACAGATTTCAGTTATTAGGTTGTATCTTTTTATATAAGTACGAGAAAGACAGCCCCACGACTGAAGTACTCTTCTGGGTAACGAATAAATAACAACAGTTCCGAAACAAATAACAAACGAATAAATAACAACAGTTCCGAAACATCCGTATGACAAACACCAAATCTTATTAAGAGGACGCCTTTGTGCTCTCTAAAAATCAAACATTGCAGATATTGACGTCATTCTGAGTGGGTTGACGTATATAATTATAGCTTTCATGTGCTCCTCATATTTCGGCTTAGGTTGAACTTTATTTATCTCCATGGCCATTCATTCGCAATTCCCATTTTTTATTCGCTATTTTCATAAAATATATGACCAAAACTTAAAACTTTATCTAGGAAAGAAAAGAAAAGAAAAGTGACCGGATTACTGAGACGAGTGTGAACCACTATTTTCATACAGGAAAAACAATATCAGATGTTATTTAATGTCAGGATTGCCTGTCATTATCAGATTTTCTATCGATCTTAAGAGAAAACACGATGACTCCTGTACTGCTCGCTGTTTTATGCCTACCCCATTGTATAATTATTCGTAAAACAGTTTTTAAAAAAAAACACACAAAACAAAAAACACTTTTTTTTACAGTTTAATATATTAATTCCTTCGATAATCCAGCAAAAAGAGCAGACTGATTGGTGTACACTACTTTTTATTGGACTATACCATTTAAATTGGTGTACACTATTATTATTGGTGTACACAACTTTTGTTGGTGTACACTTTCTTTCGAGCTCTGCTCATGCAAAACAAGTTGAAGTTGGTACCTTATATCTTTTGCAGGTGGATACTTCTTTCGATCGATCGATCGATCGATCGATCGATCGATCGATCGAGAGAGAGAGAGAGAGAGAGAGAGAGAGAGAGAGAGAGAGAGAGAGAGAGAGAGAGAGCATTATATACACACAAAATACCATAACGGCTCTTAAATGAGGGTCCCGGTGAACTGTTCTTAGCGGCGCCCTAGATATTCTCCTTGGGGAATTATCGGCGCCCATACTTTGACACAGAGAACCATTTTATGCCAGTTGCCAACATCCTCTGCCTCCTAATGTTTTTGTTTTTTGTTGTTGTTGGGTCATTTTTCAGCACACGACAGGCTATACATTGCGACCAGTATTAATGGTGGAGGAAGAAACCGGGAAATCACCGGAAAGAACCACCGACCCACGAGAAGCTACTGGCAAGCTTTCTCACATATCCACATTCGCCGAATCCTAGACTCGAACCCACGAAGACAGAGGTGAGATGGCAGTGATCCGTAACGGACAGCCCTTTAAACAACTTGGACACGAGCCCCCCCCCTTATGTTTTTGTGAAGACTTACCCTGCCAAGTTAAGGTAATGGTGAATACTATGAAAATTTAAACATTTTTAAATAAATAAATACAGGTTCCAGTTGGTACCCCTTTGCCTGGCCCCGTCAAAACCCACCCTCGTATTGAAAACACTATACTAATGAGAAAAGGTGTGTGTGTGTGTGTGTGTGTGTGTGTGATTTAGATTTTTAACGTAGCTTTTAGACATTGTTCAGTCCTATCGCTACAGTATCTGCAGTGTAGCAGTTTAGAGTGATGGCTAGCACTGGGGCATTATGCCAAAGACATGTTGCATCATGTCGCACGCAGTCACATTATCTGGACACCAGGTCGACCAGACCTAACGCTAGCTTCATAATGCTGAGCTCCTAGCGAGGCAGCTGTTAATAATGTATTTAAGTATAACTCGCCCGGGGTTTGAACCCGCGGCCTCCCTAATCCAAGGCGGACTCTCTAACCACTAGGTAATGGGAATGGTCTGAGAAGAAAAATAAGACATAAAAGAAGAAACAATTTAGTATTATTATTTAGGTCGTGGTAACTGCACCTCTATCTTCTTCACTATCGTCATCCATTACCTTAAAGTCTGCCCTAAAGTAAAAATAAAAATCATTTAACGAAAAAGTATTAAATGATGCAAATTGCTATTTTTTCCACATCAGGGAAATATGTGTTCATTAAAATAGAATGCAAACATAAATTTAAAAAAGCCAGTCATAATTTACAAAGTCTTTGAGTGATAGGAAAAAACGCGTATGTGTGGAAAAGAGAATATATTTCGATCTAAACCCACGATCAACCCTTTGATCGTTGAGTTTGTCAGTTAAGTCTCTTCTGTGTACATTTTTCCCCCTTGTAGTCTGGAGATGCATAAACGGTCCATTGTGGTAATCTGCATATGGTACAAAGCCATTAATGGATTATTTTTTGTTTGTTTGGGGTTGGATGTGTGTGTGTGTTGCTTTGTTATTGTTTGCTGTTTATGTTTTATCGGAAGGTGGGATGGGTTTTTCGTTATTTGTTTATGTTTTTATTTTTGCTTCGGGACACTTCACTTGATGTTTTAATAAAGAAAGCGATAGAAGGAGTTAGATTTTACCCTATTTTTGCCCTTATTCTGTTTTGTATATCCTTTGTAGTATACTTAAACTTGCTATATATATATATATATATATATATATATATATATATATATATATATATATATATATATATATATATATATATATATATATATATATATATAGTCACGAATTTGCTACAGTACGAGGGTAATTGTAGGGGTCATCAGGGGCCCAAAATAGACTCTTGTAAAAATGAAAATGATGCAAATATCGTGCAGCATTCCAAATTTTCCAATTTACTCAATAATTTTTTTCCCAGTGATCTAATTCTTCACATTGCCATTTACACCCTCATTCAAATCACAGTTGTCAAACCACACACACACACACACACACACACACACACACACACACACACACACGCGCGCGCGCGCGCGAGTGCGTTCGCGCGCGCACGCACCATCTCAGATTTGAGATGTTCTACCATACTCCGGTTTGAGTTATTAGAAGGAAACCACGTTCCATTTTACCCCAAAGTGCCTCCAAAAGGTATATTTATATAAGCGGATGGTTCGAATTTTTACTGTTGTGTCAACTCAACAAAACGTTAATAGGCAGTTACGATATTGTTTCACTGTATGTAAATATTTTCAAGTATACTGAATGTTTTGGGAAGAAAAAACAAAACAAAACAAAAAAAAAACAAGTTTCCCTTATGGAACCCAAAAACTGAAGGGCGGATCTGGTGAACTCTTCACGAAAACAATGACCCAGAGGCACTGGACTATGCAAGCCGTTTCCTTTGATCCCCGAGTACGGTAGACCTGTCAATCAAATCCCAGCCAACGCCACTGCCAACCGTTTCACCTCACAACAGGTTGTTGATCGGCCGGCCAACAATGTAGTTCCTAGTGTAGTGTTTCTTAGATGTTTAATAAAATCTATTATAGCAAAATATTGTGCAATTTTAAAATGTAAATTATGTAAATACAATATATGTAAATTAAAAAATTTCGAAGATAATGGTAGAAAAAAACGTCCTGTAGAATAAAAATGTTGGGTAGTAATATCAAGACATCTGCAGAGGCGGAGTGACGTCAACACGAGGCGAGGTCAAGCTGAAGTGTTATTGTTAATGTGATCAAATCTTGACTTACTTATGGATATATTTGTTGATATCCACGAATTAATGAGCACAGTTCACTGATATTAATGAGTACTCCCACAGAGAAAGGAACTCACAAGGATTCTACGAGGGGCGATGGACAGACACAGGTGGGATTTGCCACATTTTACGATCGGACCGCGATTTTGTCAGGAGGGATGTACCGAACACCCCTTGCTTTGTTAACCACGCCTCGCTTTTCTCTTTTCAGGAGGTGCAACAGTCACCCCTGGCCCTCCTAGCGCAGACTTGTAGCAAAATCGGTGCGGAGGATGGGGCCACTCCCACCCAGGGTCAGCCTGTAAGGGTGGTAGGAGCTGCGTCTGTGGGTGGAGTTGGAGGGACGGGTGAGATTATAGCCCCTGGTTGGATTCAAGTACCTGCGGGAACTGTCATCGCCGATGCTAATGGCGGAAAACAGCAAATACAAGGAAATCCCGTTTACTCAATCGCAGGTTATTGTTTCTTGCATCTAAAATAATAATTGTATGTTAATGATAATAATAATATTAATAATGAGTGTTCAATATTATTATAACACTAATAAGTGTGTAATTATTATTATAAATTAAAAATGATCGTAATTTTAAATCAAATTTTGCACAAAAGTTGACAAGAATTCCATTTTTCCATCTTTTTTATAGTCTGAATCTTTATTAGGGCCTCGTTTCGAGATGTGGGAGCCCTATAGTGACCAGAATAGCTCTGCAACCCATGCACATAATTGGATACCATTTGGTAGGTGGATTGCATATTACATGTTGATGTGCCCTTCGTTTTTTGAGGTGAAATTTTGATGGGAGTTATTACCCCTTTTTCATCAGTGTTACATCTCAACTAAAGCAGATCCTTGTAATAAAACAATGCTGGAAACCCATGATTGATTGTATGTTTCCATTCTAATAGAATATATCATGTGGGTTTCTGATGATTCTATTCAGTGTTTTATAGCTTTAGTTTTGCCGACCCATTTATTGGATAGAGTTATGGAACCTGACAGTTCACTCCACATCTTTACATGGAATGTTGCTTGTAACCAGGATAGATCTGTAACTTTATATGTAGTTGAATTGCTTATTATATGTAGAAGAGATTTTTTTGCAGGCCCAATTTTTTTTGGTAATAAAGCTGGAGTTTGAATGAAAAAACAATTTTCCTCTTTGAATCAACAAATTCTGATCAATCCCATGGAATAAATACATGTATGTGAATTTTATTAAATATTAATTTAATTTATTTGGCTAGAATTTGATTGTTGAGTATTTATTTTTGTTTAATTAAATACAATTAATTACCTAAAAACCTGCAATGCACACATTCATTTTTGCAATTACTGTAATTACACCTGTAAATAACATTTTAGGACCTTGCATCAAATTTTTTTGAGAATTTCAAACTAAAAGTGTAATGTGGGCATTTTGTTTGAACTCTCATTAACAATGTTCTGGAACTGTTCAAGAGGTAAACAAGGTAGAAACTCTTGATTACTTTATGAGTTAAATGTGGAAGTATTTGAAAGAATTTTCTTTGAAATGATTAGTTTGCAATGAACACTGCATAAAAATGTGGCCAATTTAATTCAGTTAAATCAGAATACATTGATGCTTTGTTGGCTTTAACACAACAGTCCCTACTCTCTACCATGTTTTTGCTAGCATTCTGTATTTTAGTTTTTTTTCAAGAGCACCTGAATGACAGCGTAGAAGTAATAGAGCAGATGCAGGACAATAAATTTCTCAAATTATTAGTTCTTCAGCTTACAAAAAAATTTGTTTAAATTTCTAGGCCTGCATAATTTGCCTTTGCAACTGGGGTTTGAATTTAAGTTGATTTAGTTGGTTTGAAGCCATTTTCTTGTAGGCTGTAAAGTATTGCAAGTTTAAATATAGGCTTGTTTGTTTCTTTTACAAAATGCTCCAAGATATGGTAAGTTAACAAATCAAATTCTGAATTTCTGTTGAAATATTAGTACTGTAATTGGAATGCCCATTTCTTTTTTTGAGCTCTAGTTAGACCCCCAAAAGGTGTTAACTATTGCAGTGGTTTTAAAATTACTATAGAAGGTAGGTATTTTTAGAAAAAAAATAAAACTTTATAGAATGATTAGAATATATAATGTACTAAGAGCATAAAGTATTGGGCTTAACCAGCTGAATTAGATGCACATATCAATTTCAGGAATTCAAATTGTCTTTTATTTAAATGTGTTATATATTCTACCGATTGGTGTATATATATATATATATATATATATATAGATGCAATAAACTGACGACGAACAGTACAAAACTAGTAACTAACTAGCCTAAGCGCTTTCGACTCTTAATGAGTCTTTTTCAAAGGCAAATACAAAACATATATACGATAAACAAATAAACACAAAAAACGTTGTGTTTGTAAACCTCGACATGGCTGTCTTCACATGTGCTAAAACTATAAATACAACTAGCTTGTGTAGACTAGATGCGGAAACTGAAAACGTATAATTCCCTAAAAGTCTACAAGCCAAAGCGACATCTATTTTTACTTTTTGTACATATGTAACGCAGATTATATCCCAGATATTTGATTCTATACCTGTTATTCTTATAGTAAAAATATATATATATATATATATATATATATATATATATATATATATATATATATATATATATATATATATATATATATATATATATGCACACATGTCTGTACTAATTGCTTTAAGTACTGTGCTAAACCAGCGTAATTAGATGCACAAGTCAATTTTGGATTGTTTTAAAATTTTACTTTAAACATTAGGGTAAAAATGCTAGGTTCAGCAAAAAATTGGGAACGCCTGCAGACTGGAAACACATTGAGGGCTTTAAATGCGGATTAAGTCTTAGCAACAGCCAATTCTTGTAACCATCATAGGTCATGAACTTTTTAAGCATTTTCAATGTAATTTGGTACGCACACTGTATCAAGGCCAGTATTTGCCTTGTCAACTGTTTTGTGATTTTTATGGGTTATGACCCCTGATTGCTCTTTCTACTCACTTTGGTATCTGCATGATAACATGTAAAGGAGTTGTGGCCATTGACTGCACATCCTATTGACGGCGTAATTTTACTTTCCAGCCATTATTATTTTACAACATTATTGAAGAATTTTATTGCAAGTTATTGCCCTTTGACTGCCATTTTCATTCTGCATCATAACTTTCCTAGGGAAAATTACATTTCAGCCAGAGTTATTATGCACCATTTATGCTGATGAGATATCAGGTGAGTTGGATGTTTAGCTTTCTGTGTCATCATTTGGAAACATTATGGTCACTGAATGCCTACCTACTCCAAATAACTTTTTTTTCCCCACAGATGTTACCTGTAAAAAAATGTATACATCATGTAGTACAGTCCACAAACATGTAGGTAACCATCGAGACCCAGCAGATGGAGAAAGTTGACGAATTAAACATATCTAGATGGTTAATTGGTCAGTTGGCCTTTTAAATTTCATTGATGTGGTCAATATTGATTGATGGTCAGTTTGCTTGACTGAGAGGTTGCTTCTGATTAATACTGTTTCCTCACAGACTACAATGTATTACCATTGTACTGTTGACAGCTTGAACAGTAGCTATAATTAAAAATTTCAGTGTTTTGACTTTTCATTCACCCAAAATTTTTTGCAGGTGGTCAAGTATTGCAGCAGGCAAATGGAGGGACACAACTGGTGGCTACTGTAGGGCCCAATGGTACCATCTCTTACAGCATGATGCCACAGATTCAGACTTTCAGCTTCGATGGCCATGAGGGAATTCTCATACCTTCAACAATGAGTAATGGTCAGTCACAGACCGTTTTATCTGGAGGGCAGGGACAGGCTGTACCAATTTTAACCCAGAATGGCCAGATTTTCAGGGCTCAAGGGGTAGCATCTGCGAATAATGTCGTGTCCAATTTAGGAATAGCAAATATTGGTGGAAATATTGTAAATCTTGCTGGGAATATGGTCAATCTAGGCATGCAAAATATGACCACTGTTAAACAAGGTGGTCAGATAGTTCAAGCATTTCAAATGCCAATTACATCTCAGTTTCAGCAGTTGCCAAACATTATTCAGATTCCAGTCACAAATAGTAATGGGCAGACAACTTTTCAAACAGTTCATTTACCTTATCAAGCTTTACCCATATCAGTTCAAGGTTCAGCACAGGATACCACTTCATCTAATACCATGGTAACAGCAGGTTCAAACTCTCACACCCAGACTAATTTAACATCTATGTCCAATGCTTTACATCAGTCTTTGCAGCAACATCAACAGCAGCAGCAGCAGCAACAACACTACCACCAGCAGCAACAACAACAACAACCACAAATTATAGAGGTGACAAGTTTGAGCCAAGTCAAGTCACCTCAGAGCAATAAATTTTCACAAAATTCAACCTCTAATCAAAGTCAGATTCAAGGACACTTACAGACAATTACACAAGGTGGACAGGTGCAGAATATTGTCCAGGCAGTATCTGGGCATCAAACAATAGCAGCAGCAGCAGCTGCTGCAAATATTATTCCTCAGCTACCAACTCTTATACCAGTTGGTTCAAACATTATAAATACAGCACCTGGTCAGGCAATATTTTCAATGTCCCAAGCAGCTAATGGTCAAAATGTAATATTATCAGTCCCGCAAAATTTTGGAACATCAACTACAAACTCACCAACATCCACGACATCAACACAACATCAGCAGAATGTTGTATCCTTGACTCCACAACAGCTTGTTCAGAATTTTGCAGGGCAGAGTTTTGCCAATATTCAAATAGCAGGACAGAATCAAGTGCTTACGCAAAATCAGTGGCTTTCAGCCTTAAATCTTGTAAACTTAAAACCGGGAAGTGTACCAACTATACAGGTACAAAATCTACAAAGTTTGCAAGGCTTTCAAACTGTTCAGGGGCTGCAGGTTGTTACCCCTCAAGGACAGATCATCAGTGGGACCCCAACTGCTATTCAGAATTTAGGGGCTGTAACTGTTAACCCAAATGGGACAATATCATTCACGGCAAACCCGGGACAACAGATTCCTCAGCAAGGGATTGCGATAAATTTGAATGGACAGCAAGCAACACTCCAGACTTCACCAGCAATGGGAACAACACAGATTATTACAGGTATGACACTTTTCTTTGAGAATGACCATTTAATTTTTTTGATGGTGAAGAAGCATGGATTTTTTAAAAATTTCTTTTCGGCCTATGAATAACTTGAGTAATATACTTTTGCTCAAATTTGAAAATAAATTTTAACCACATGCGCACCACAGAAAGTTGAAATAGTCAGTCCCATACATTGGTCGTAGTATATCTTTTGCATCTCTTATATTTACTATTCCAGTATGATATTGAATCAGACTATAAACGTTCATGTACATATCATAGGATTTAAATCCCTGAAAATTTAGCTATTAATGACAACATCTATTAGCATAAGCTACAGAATTCAAGTCATAAAATACAGCATGTTTAAAAGGGCAGTATTTCTAGATAAATCAACAAAACTTAAAGCTTGCCATTTTGACATAATTTTGATCAGAAAACCTTTTATGATGTGTAGTTGGTCTTAAATGAAAATGTGGCCCATTGTATTAATAAGGCTTGCTGAAAATCTTTCTGTAACTATTTTCCATGAATGGATGGCAACAATCTTATAACTTTTTCACCAAAAGAATTCTGTTGATAAAAGAATATCAGAGATAATTTCAATTCCTTGGACTTCAAAGAAAGAAAAATGATCTTACTTTAAATTTTGAGAAATTGTTTTCTTCCAGTCAGGTGTCAGTCCAATAGATTGACTTTTGTTTTGTTACTCTGCAGATGAGAAGTACAACAATTGTCTACATAACCAGTCTTTGTCAATGGAATATTTGCCTTGTAATAGTGGAACATGGTGTAGGTATAAATTTTTGAAAGAGTTAAGTTTTACATGGTGCAGAAATAACTCATTGTTGCAACTAATTTTCAAGAACTTTGCTAATTCCAGCCTCTTGTTACTGCAGGATAACCAGGTTTTGTTTACATACTCTTTGAATATCAAGGCTAAGTAACATGTATACTATGTGGGATGAGTGTATAACATTATTTCTTTCAGGGAAAAAAAGAAAAACAATTCAGATAAGAACTTTCTGTATAAATCATATTAAGTGCAGTTTAACATGTACTAATTTGTCCCCAGTCCATGGAGTAATAATGAAGAAATGGGTTTAACATTACATTTTTTATTTTAAAAAAAGTTAGCAACAATTACTTATTTGTAAAAAAAAACCTTGACAGATAATTAAGAAATATATTACCCATCATTACATTATTTTCAGCAGAAAGATTAGAAAAAAAAGAATGATTCAAAAAATGATTCTAAAACATTTCATATAAAAGAAAAATTCAGTCATGGTCAGCATTGATGCAACAAGGACACAAAAGGTTAATTTATCAAAATTAAAAATATCGAGTCCAATACAAATGCAGAAAAAAAATCTTTCAGCTTATTATCAATAGTGGAAAAAGCAAAATTTATCTTGCTGCATCACAAACCAGTCAATGTTTTCATATGCTGAACCATTAAATGTTCAATATTATCAGTGCCCTAGGAAAGCAGTGTATGTGCATATTTTACTCACTTAAAATCAAATAACCATTTTTTAAAATTCTAGTATATACACATTATACATGAAAGCATTTTTCTTCAACTCCAAAGATATCGTGCATATGTTTCTGTAAACATTTGATTTAATCCTCCATTCTAATTACACTGTCTGGTGCCACTTGCATTATCAATAAGATGAAGTTTTTTGTGTATAAAAAGTACAGTAAATCGGTCTAAATTTGATTATTTTGGTTGCCAGGTTGCTTGCTTGCTCATTTATTGCATACAATCAAGCATTCAAATATTTATTGAACTGACACTAAAATGTAAAATTTGATAAACAAGAGAACATCTGCAAAGACTGAAAGATTCAGCAATTCTTTTTTTTCCCCAGCCAATATTAGTAGTAAAAACTATTCTCTCAGACAAATGATAAATTGGTTGACTCAGAATCTGCCAACAAAATGTATGAAAACAAGGTTTCATCAGAATCATGACTGTAGGAAATGCTCCTTATCATAATTGGAAGTAATTGATGTAAGTGAACTAGAGAAAAGGTTGAGATGTGTGCATTGTACTTTGGTCTAATAAGGATAAACCAAATGTACAGAGATCATCGGTGTCCCCGAGTGGCCAAGTGGTCTAAAGTGCTTTCTGTTACTGATCACTGCCATGTCTAAAATTCATCGACTGTGGATGTGAAAATGCTTGCCAGTAGCTTCTCGTGGGTCAGTGGTTCTTTCTGCTGATTCCCTGGTTTCTTACTCCACCATTAATATTGGCCAACATGTATAGCCTATCATGTGCTGAAAAATGGCGTTAAGCCCCAGAACAACAACATATATATATAGATGCAATAAACTGACGATGAACAGTACGAAACTAGTAACTAACTAGCCTAAGCGCTTTCGACTCTTAATGAGTCTTTTTCAAAGGCAAATACAAAACATATATGTCAAACAAATAGACACAAAAATGTTGTGTTTGTAAACCTCTACATGGCTGTCTCCACATGTGTTAAAACTATAAATACAACCAGCTTGTATAGACTAGTTGCGGAAACTGAAAATGGTGTATAATTCCCTAAAAGTCTACAGGCCAAAGCTACCATATTTCCCCGTCATATACAGGTTGATGCATAATGCCTTGCAAATCATGATATCCTGTTTTTCAGTGAACAGTGTGCAATAGTAGCAGCAATGCATTATGCACCTGCAGATTCCAAGTCTACATCAGGGGCCCCAAGTGGCCAAGTGGTCTAAAGCGATAGGGATCACTGCCATCTCACATCTGTCTTTGTGGGTTCGAGTCTAGGATATAGGAGAAAGCTTGCCAGTAGCTTCTTGTGGGTCGATGATTCTTTCCGTTGATTTCCTGGTTTCTTCCTCCAACATTAATACTGGCCGCCATTTATAGCCTATCGTGTGCTGAAAAATGGTGTTAAGCCCCACAACAACAACAACCAAGTCTACATCATTAGCACTTTTGTCTCATGCTACCCTTAGGAAATAAGGTACAGTGTGTATATCTCACATATAAGTCTAGTCAAGCTTAAAACAACAGAGAACCTTATTTATCATAACATAATTTGCCTGCTAACAAGGGTAAGTTTTTCTATTGTTATTCCCAACAATCTGTGATAGCAGATCTGCATATTCTGTGCAGTTTGCATTCAGACTGAATCATAAGCTAATATGTATTGGACACAACATCACAAATATAAGCACAGACTGTAAAGAGAATTTTTTTGCCAGATTTAAAAACTTGATTCCTAATAAAGAACTGCTAGTGGAAGTACTACATATGGTACTTAATAATCATACAGTGGTGACACAGTAATCATTAAGTGGGTACATAATAATCATACAGTGGGTACACAGTAATCATTAAGTGGGTACATAATAATCATGCAGTGAGTACACAGTAATCATTAAGTGGGTACATAATAATCATACAGTGGGGACACAGTAATCATTAAGTGGGTACATAATAACCATGCAGTGAGTACATAACAATTAGGGCATAACTGATAAGCATTTTTCTACTGATTGGATTTTGGGCATGAAGTTTTAGCACCACAAGTGCTATTTGCAGTGACAAACAAGCATGTCTGATGAAATAAATGGAGATGCTACTGTTTATTGCAAAGAATTTGGAAGTTATAAATTTTGATTATTAAATTTCTTTATCTATTAAATTGCATGCATCATGCCCATGCACATTAAATATTTTAATAAATTTAAATATCATTGGGTCTAACTCAAGTATTATCATTTCACCCAGTTGTGTTGACCATATTGGACTTTTCTGACTTCTTATTTAACTTTATTATTGCACTATCGAAGTGTTAGACACAGTGCTATAGAAATTCAACTTTATTTTTATTATCAGGTCATTCCTGACTTGTGACTGACTGATTGATCAATTGGAAGTTCATACTATCTGGTGGAATCTGATTTCTGGATCAAAAGTCTGTTATGCCCTAAAACAATCCTACAGTGGGTACACAATAATCGTACAGTGATTACATAATAGTCATACAGTGATTATATAATAGTCATACAGTGATTACATAATAGTCATACAGTGATTACATAATAGTCATACAGTGAATAATCATACAGCAAGCAGTACATAATAATCATACAGCAGTACATAATAATCATACAGTGGGTACATGATAATCATACAGAAGTGGTTACATAATAATCATATAGTGGGTACACATATAGTGGGTACATAATAATCATACAGTTGGTACATAATAATCATATAGTGGGTACACATTATCATATAGTGGGTACATAATAATCATACAGTTGGTACATAATAATCATATAGTGGGTACACATTATCATATAGCAGATACATAATAATCATACAGTTGGTACATAATAATCATATAGTGGGTACACATTATCATATAGTGGGTACATAATAATCATACAGTTGGTACATAATAATCATATAGTGGCTATACAATAATCATATAGTGGGTACATGATAATCATACAGAAGTGGTTACATAATAATCATATAGTGGGTACACATATAGTGGGTACATAATCATACAGTTGGTACATAATAATCATATAGTGGGTACACATTATCATATAGTGGGTACATAATAATCATACAGTTGGTACATAATAATCATATAGTGGGTACACATTATCATATAGCGGATACATAATAATCATACAGTTGGTACATAATAATCATATAGTGGGTACACATTATCATATAGTGGGTACATAATAATCATACAGTTGGTACATAATAATCATATAGTGGCTATACAATAATCATATAGTGGGTTCATAATAAACATATAGTGGGTACACCATCTGATAGTGGGCACACAATAATACTGTGATCAGTAATTGTGCACAAAATCATCATTATACACAGATATTAATCATAGTGAGCCTTAATTCTATAGTGTATACATGGTCATTATTGTGAGAATAAATCTTGTATTGTGTGGTACTTGTAATAAGTAAACAATGGGCACAATGAAAATCACAACAACTCCTCCATGGGTCGTGAGAATGTCTGTATTATTAATCAAAAGGTAAAAATACATGGATCTTAAAAACAGATTGTATATACTTAAAGTCTGGTCAAACAACAAAGAAAATGATATATCATAGCCTGCAGATCAGGGTCTATGCTGTTTGGTCTATTGATTACTCCTAACAAGCTACACAGACCGAGATCTGCTGTTAAATTATGAGATGGCAGATCTGGGTCTGTGCAGTTTGCAATTGGATTCAACTTGTAATTTAGTATAAAATTATATATTGAGAAATGGGCTGTAACTTGTACACAGCCTTTTGTTTCTTAAAGATATTTATGATTACAGTAACACCTTTTAGTAATCTGTGGTTTTAACATGTAGAGGTTTATATTTTCACTGAACTGTATCATACATCTTATATGAGCTCAATACAAGAGAAGTTAAGAGATGGAGAATTCCAATATTCTGCGATTTTCATTTCAGTAAGGCAGCATAAAGCTTGCTTTGTAGCAATAACTACACCTTTATTAATACATTTTCATACTAAACCAAAGATGCCTCAAAATATTTCTTTATATACATGTATGTAATTACATTTCATAATAAAGTGCCAGTAACTCACATTTGAAAGAATTCAAACCATCTTAATTTCCATCAATTATTGTATTAAGTAGTCCATTGCGGTCAGACCTCCATTTAAGAGAGCTTTTCTATGGTTCCATACAAGAAGAGATTCCTGCTTGGCCAAAGGATATATCCCAATTAAATTTTGACCAATCAGCTGTTGTAGTAACATTTTTTGTTGTATAAATAGAAATATGACTAATGTAAAAATTGGTAGGAATCACTTTACATATTTTAAACGTTGAAATTTTTCTTAAAATTAATTACATACTTTAAAAATTATGCTGGCATTTTCACTTTGGCTAAAACTTCTCTGGTGGCCTAGTGGTTAGAGCATACTCCTTGAATGTGAGAGGTCATGGGTTCGAACCCAAAGACTTATAAAAAAAAAAATTTTTGTACTAACAGTGTTCAGCATTGAGAGTATAGTATTAGGACTGGTCATGTCTGCAGCATGATGCCTCAGTGCTAGACAGCACTGTAAACTGCTACACTGCAGACATTGTAGCAATATGATTCATAAATTGTTAAAGCTACATTAAAAATGAAAATCACAGACACTCCTTTGGTTAAATAGCATATCAATATCAAGGAGAAATGTTATTCTACCTGGGCAGGCATAAAAATCAAAATATGTTTACATTCTGTGTCGTCTTCTCAGGGGTCTGACTTGTAACAAGGATTATAGCATTTTAAAGTGCAATTTTCTCCTCATCAAAGTCACACCCAAATTTTTGAAAAGTGATGCTGTAAATACAGATACCATTAGAAATTGAGGGCTTGGATTGAAACTGTGCATGATCTTTTCATACCAAGCATGCATCAGGTGCCTGTACCAGTGTAAGTAAAACAGTGAAGTTGACTATTTTTCTTTGCAACATGATTGGGTCAGCTAAGGCAGAAAAATGCACACTGTGTTAAAATGTGCACTTGTTGATGTTGTTGTAGGGTTTAATGCCATTTTTCAGCACAAGATAGGCTATACATGGCGGCTAGTATTAATGGTAAAGGAAGAACCCTGGAAAACTCCAAGAAGAACCACTGATCCATGAGAAGCTACTGGCTGGCTTTCATACTTAACATGTTAGCCAAGTCTGGACTCCACTCAGACCTGAGGTGAGATGGTAGTGATCTGTAACAGCAGCACTTTAGACCACTGGGCCACTCAGGGTCTCAGAGTGTGCACTTGTAACAGGTAGAAATTGCACTGGTTAATACTCAGATTGTGGATCTGCACTAGAATGGACCAAAAAGAGTATGGTTAATAAGATCAGTGGTCTTTCTAAGCCTTGACCTATAATTCTTTAATTTCATTGATGGAACACAAAAATGAAGAAGTTATATAGTACAGGTGCAAATGTTGTAATGTACTTAATAAAATTACTTTGTAGTGGATCAGAGGTATCATGTTTGGTCTGGTTCAATTACCTGTATTCATGAAAGAATTTCATTGTAATTTGGGGAACTATAGTAATGAAGATTACTGTTTACTAATCCAAAGGGATTAAGATTTTGATATTCTGGGGGTAAAACATTGTTTTGGCAGCAATACATATTTCAAATGAACTGTGAATAATATCAGTGAGGTTGGACATCACATAGTCCATGAGATGTTATGCAGGAGCCCAAACCCCAGCTATCTATCAATACTGTTGAAGCAAAAATCCAAATAGAATCATTAAAATATAATTCCTAATTTCAGCAGCAGGCGGTCAGCAGGTGCCCATTCAGCAGGACCCCAATGACCCCACAAAATGGCAGGTAGTTCAAACATCCCAGGCAAATGCAAACCTAGGGGCCATGGCCAGTCCTACACCACAGTTGGAGTCCCCTACTTCAGGGAAAAGGCTGAGACGGGTGGCCTGCACATGTCCAAATTGTAAAGACAATGAGGGAAAGTAAGTATGCTACAATTATAGCCTTTGGATGAGGTCCGTATATGGTTCTATGGATAAAACCAATATTCATTAATGCTTCACACTGGTCTAAAGACATTAAGTTCCAACTGTCAGTTTACCATTGAATTTGACAATGAGGGTAATGAAATTATATTTAATTCAGTCTTCTTATCTTGATTTGGACAAAATTCAAATTTTAATGGAAATTACATAGATTAAAAGAAATGAGGACTAGTTTGACTCGTCAAGATTTACCAGTGACAGCAGACTTGGACTCGTCTCAGTTTGTAATTATTTACAAGTAATAATATTAGAAGTTTCACCACAAATTCTGAAAATAAGCTTTCACATGAGTGAATTAAGTTCATTAATGTTTTTGACTTTTTTATTTCTCTAATAGCTAGTTAAGTAATAGTTAATTTTGGGCAAGTAAAGATATTTTTGTATTAGCCTGATAGGGCAAGTGAAGCATTTATTATTTCCAGTTTTAGACAGGGCAAGTGAAGTGTTTTTTAGTATTAACCTGGTGGGGCAAGTGATTTTAGCATTTGCCTGTTATGGAAAGTGAAGATTTTTTAATAGATTATTCAGCCCCTGAAAATAATAATAGAAATTTTTTACATATATTAAACTTTTAATTTGTGTATCAAATTATATTTTTGTGCAGAGAAAAGAATTGAGAATTGTTAAGTATTCTGCCCAAAGATGATCCCTGTATGAAATAAAGAACACAGTCTATAAACATTTGTACAATGAATTAATCTTTATTCATTTGTGCTAGTTTTTATAAACAATATTCCTCAGGGCCCTGAGTGGTCAAAAGCGCTGACCATTACAGATCACTGCCATCTCACCTCAGGTCTGTGTGAGTTTGAGTCCAGACTCGGCTAACATGGGTAAGTGAGAAAGCCTACCAGTAGCTTCTTGTCGGTCAGTTCTTCCCTGGGTTTTCCAGGGTTCTTCCTCCACCATTAATACTGGCCACCATGTATAGCTTATCTTGTGCTGAAAAATGGCGTTAAAATCCTACAACAACTACAATATTCCTCATTAGGACAAATTTTTGTGAACAATATTTCTAATTAGTACCAATTATCTTGAACAATATTCCTCATTAGCACATGAACATTATTCTTCAATAGTACCATGTACCATGAACAATATTCCTCATTGGTACCAATTACCATGAACAATATTCCTCATTGGTACCAATTACCATGAACAATATTCCTCATTGGTACCAATTACCATGAACAATATTTCTCATTAGTACCAGTTACCATGAACAATATTCCTCATTGGTACCAATTACCATGAACAATATTTCTCATTAGTACCAGTTACCATGAACAATATTCCTCATTGGTACCAATTTTCATGAACAATATTCCTCATTGGTACCAATTACCATGAACAATATTTCTCATTAGTACCAGTTTTCATGAACAATATTCCTCATTGGTACCAATTTTCATGAACAATATTCCTCATTGGTACCAATTTTCATGAACAATATTTCTCATTAGTACCAGTTTTCATGAACAATATTCCTCATTGGTACCAATTTTCATGAACAATATTTCTCATTAGTACCAATTTTTCTGAACAGTTGTGCTTACATAAAGATAATAAATCTTTTGTCCCAAAATCCACCAATTTATAAATATTTGAAAATGGTATTTTTATGCAAAACCATGAATATTGTTAGCCATGAAAATACATTTAAGTTAATTTCCATACACAAGAATATGTTAAACATGAAGATATTGGGGGATGACACTTAGCTGACATTTAGAATGTATTTAGTTGGGTAGGTGTGGACAGTTATTTTTTCCGGCTAATGAGTCCAGGACTTTTGTAATTTTTGCCAAATAGCATTATGCAAGAAAGTTTCAATAATTATTTTACAATTTTTTCAGGACTGGAGAAAATAAGAAGAAACAGCATATATGTCATGTTCCAGGCTGTAACAAAGTATATGGGAAGACCTCACACTTACGTGCCCATTTAAGGTATGTTTTTTTTAAAAAGTATTTTCTAGCAATAAAATTTGACTGCTTCAGAATTTTTGTTGTATTGTCATTCGGTTTTCTAAGAAATAGAGAAGACCTGATGCATTATTCACGATCTTGAAATTCTGCCAACCTCATGAAATACCATTTATGCATGTGTTTACAAAGTTCACTTGTATGCATACACAAATCATGCATGATCAGTTAAGCTGACTGTATCTAGCCCTTGGGACTGCCAGATGAGTAACTAAGAAACCAAACTTGGAATGTAACATCAGTGCCCATTGGTTATTGAGTATATCATTAATCCAGTCATATTGTCTGACCAACATATAGCACATCATGTATTAACCTTATCTCTGACCTCTATCATGCTGTTCCAGCAGCAGGAAAATCAATATTACCGTATAGCACTGCATCTAGAACACTACATGTAACATATTGCCCCAGGTGGCCTTGCTATGCAGATGAGCTTTTTGTTATTTCTTGTTTACAGAATGCACAATATAGAGATTTGTCTGCCACTGAAATCCAGAAATATACATATGATGGGTCTGACAGTGAGTTCATAACCAATATGGGGCCTCTAATGGCCGAGTGGTCTAAATCGATGTCCGTTATGGGTCACTGCCATCTCACATCTGCGTATGATCAAGTCTAAGATTTGGTGAATGTGGATATGTGAGAAAGCTTTCCAGTAGCTTCTCGTGGGTCAGTGGTTCTTTCCGGTGATTTCCCAGTTTCTTTCTCTGCCATTAATACTGGCCACCATGTATAGCCTATCGTGTGCTGAAAAATGGCATTAAACCCCACAACAACCAAAAAAACATAACCAATAGAAATTAGGAAACCAATTAAACCATTTCCCCTAAATGAGTAGGATGTGTTATTTTGGGGAAGATATAAAATGGAAATTCTTGACAAAAATCTGAATGGTTATTTATAGCTATGGTTTGGAATTACTGTTAACAATAGAAACCATTTATTAATGACTAGATGTGTTGTGATTATACATGCTGCCTGAGAAAACAGCTATGTCTATTAATAGGCGCAATATTAATTATTTCCTTTGAAATTTGAAAGGTAATACATGTATTCTTGGTTTTACTGATGAAATGTGCATAAGGAGTACATGATGTTCAAAACTTGGGATTTGTTGTGGACGAGCTCATTTCCAGGATTTGTAACTGGGAGTTTTCAGGTGTGTTGGTACATGTGACCTAGTTTTCATGTGTGTTGGTACATATGACCTAGTTTTCATGTGTGTTGGTACATGTGACCTAGTTTCGGATGCAGTAGCAATTCTCCCTTTCCATGATCTTAACTCTTATCCTGGACATCAAGCTTTAAAATTTGTGTACAGTTGTATATATGTACTGAAAAGTTTGTGTACAGTTGTATATATGTACTGAAAACTTTGTGTACAGTTGTATATATGAACTGAAAAATTTGTGTACAGTTGTATATATGTACTGAAAAAAATTGTGTAAAGTTGTATATATGTACTGAAAAAAATTGTGTAAAGTTGTATATATGTACTGAAAAAAATTGTGTAGTTTTATATATGTACTGAAAAATTTGTGTACAGTTGTATATATGTACTGAAAAATTTGTGTACAGTTGTATATATGTACTGAAAACTTTGTGTACAGTTGTATATATGAACTGAAAAATTTGTGTACAGTTGTATATATGTACTGAAAAAAATTGTAAAGTTGTATATATGTACTGAAAAAAATTGTGTAAAGTTGTATATATGTACTGAAAAAAATTGTGTAGTTTTATATATGTACTGAAAAATTTGTGTACAGTTGTATATATGTACTGAAAAATTTATGTACAGTTGTATATATGTACTGAAAAAATTGTGTACAGTTTATATATTTACTGGAATATTTGTGTACTGAAAAATTGGTATACAATATTATATGTAAATGTACTGGAGAAATTTTGTATTTTTATATATACATGTACTAGAGTCAATTACGTTTGGATAAATATGTTCAGGACTTCTATTTTAAAATGCTACAAAAGAGCACTGTGATGGATACATTGATGTAATATTGGATATGTTCCCAAGCTCTTCTGAAGTGGACTGAATAATAAGTAAATACTTGTCTTAATGTGTTTATCACTGTGCACTGATGTCAGATATTTTATACTAAGGCTGGCTAGTTGGACCAAATGTTGATACAGGTGTCATTATACATGTATATAGTTATTGATCTATTTGTAATTATTGTTGTGCAATTATAATACAAAGACTCCTGAGAAGTATAATGTAACTGAATAATGGGCCTCACTGCACACCAAACTATCTTGCATTGCACAATATAATCATTTTACAACAAGACACCACAGCAGCTTTTCTTGTCAATTGTAGTCTTTTTTTATCTGGCAATTTTTTATGTTCCCATGTGGTATTATTGCATGATAAGAAAGACAATGATGGATGTCTCCATCTTTGTTCATCTACAGTAGAATCAAACACAATTCGTCAACAAGAAAGTTTTCCTCACATGTCTTTGTACTTGATTCAACCTCATTACAATCATTTAAAATAATTTTTTTTCATTAGTCAATCTATCACATTTTTCTGACTATGACATGTCTCCTGTGAAGTGACAATCCAGCGGAAATTTAGAGCCAGATTTGAATTTGATTGAATCCCCAGCATTTTTGGTGTCAAGGGCATACAGTTATCTATTAGGTTTGTTGTGTCATGCTTCTGTGGATTAGAATAGGTGAATTTAAGTTCAGTATTCAACATAATTGGGCAATTTCTATGGCAGTAAAAATTTTCCTAAAGCATCAATGAAAAAATATTTTATATTGATAACACTTATATTAGTAGATAAACAAATTATTTGGATAATCATCCCATCTTTGCTTTGAACACAAAGCTTTTAACTTTTGCATAATCTGGCTTGCTTTTGAGAGGTGGAAGATGGTTGTACATGTATATATATATATGTTAACATTAAGTTGAATAGAATAATTAGGAGAAAGTAAACATTTAGTTTATTGTCTATTCCATAACAAAGTATATTGGAGAAATTGCTGTGCCTGTTCATTTGTAAAAAGTGAAAAACAATTCCAAGGTTAGGAGGTATTTAATAAAAAAAAAATGAATGTATGGCTCTAAAAGATAATGTGCATTATTTTGACTATTGATTAAAATTTTCAGTATGAATTGTATACTCGTGTCTTTGAATAGACACTTATGATTTGATTGGAGACTGACAGCTGAGAACTTAAGATCTTAAATTAAGCTTTTCTATACCATCAAAATCATCATTGCAACACTCTTAATTAATTAATTTTCAGGTGGCATACTGGGGAACGTCCATTTGTATGTAGTTGGATTTTCTGTGGCAAGAAGTTTACACGATCTGATGAACTACAGCGGCATAAAAGGACTCACACAGGCAAGTTCAAGTAAATCTTTTGACAATTTAGAAGAATGATTAAAACAAAAGTAAAATATATTTATAGCAGTCATTAGTTGATTTTTTTGTTTCAGTTTGGAGTCGTCAGTAACTCTTTTAAAAGCATTTAAATTTTTATATCTATTCATCAGTTTCTGACTTTGTGCATAAAAATATCAGTTGTCCACCAAATACTGAGCAGACATAGTGGATGGCTTGTGTTAAACAAGCTTTTAGACTTTTTAAGTCAAGAGGTCAGAGTTCAGGGTCATTGCAAGTATAATAATAAAGTGATGCTTTCTTCATAGCATGTTTCTGCATACTTTGAGTGGCATATTGGTCAGTAAGCTCCCGAGTCAATCATATTCATCTAAATAAATGGTGTAATTTCTTGGATCTCTGATTTTGTCATTTATAAAATAAAATACAACAAATAATAATTTCTGCATTATTCACAAGAAAAAATTATTTTGGTAATTTTAATACCTTGTAGACATTGTTTTAGAGAAACAACTTGACATATTGGAAGTTATGCTGTCATTACAGTAAATATGGAGGTTAAACTGGTCGATTTTTTTTTGTATGTTTGTATGTATGTATGTAGAATTAATTCCATGTGTTTGGGGAATAAAAGTATTAAAGAAAGTTATTCAGTTACAAAAAAAATGTACCAATCGCATTTCAGACTAAAAATATTCATAAAAAATAATGTAAATATTATCTCAGTCCTGTTTTCAAGAAGCTGCATTAGCCAGGCTCAGAGTTGAAAGAGCATCTGTTTGAATCTTTCCATCAGCTGTCTTGGTTGAATATCATGGTGTGACCTTGGGCAAAGTACTTTACTGATGCATTGGTATTAAATAAAGTTTCTGTACCATAAAATGCCAAACCAAAACCAATTGGCAATCCCATTTTTGCAGTGATTTCCTTGCATTGTTTGGATACATTATAAAACATTTTCAAGGAATTCCATTGAAGCTCTTTATCTGGAATATAAAGAGCCAGGCAATAAAACAACTAGGGAGTCGTGTTTTATCATTTTTTGAAACAACTTTTAACCAAAAGATTTTGCATTTTTCCTCTTTGTCTTCTTGTTTCGGGTTATTAGTTATATATCTCTTATAATTTCAGGTGAAAAACGTTTTGAGTGTGATGAATGCTCCAAGAAATTCATGCGGAGTGACCATCTTTCCAAGCACAAGAAAACCCACCAAAACAAGACTAAAGCCTCCTCCCCACAGTCGGCTCTAGCAGGCGAGACAGAAGATGATAATATTGATGGTGGGGTGGTCATGGATCCACGGACTAACACTGTGCATATTCTCGAAAATATGCAGATTACTTTGGAATTAAAGGGAGAGGATTGATGAACACTGAAACCTGCCATAGCGGACACTTTATATAAAGGACAACTGTTTGTAAATGCTAATGTTTATGGGCTCCTTTATGATTAATTTTAACCCAGTTGTTGCCCACATAAATGGCCTTTTACCCATCCAATCCCATAGGAAGGGTACCTATCCAGTTTTTTCTAGTCCAAAGTGTTCTGTATAGGGAGGTTTTGGAATATTCAGAATTTACTATTCGTCCAGTGTTGTATACTGGTCATCCCCCTCAACAAACACCTCTCATACCTCAGCCACTTTCAGATGTTATCATTTTTTATTTACAGTAATACTTGATGTAACAAATGCCATTGCATGTAAAGGACAATATAGGTCCCTTTTTGTTACTTGTTGAGCCCACTTTGGAGGAATTTACATGTAAAGATCATTTTGGTGTCAATGTCTCTCACCCAGTCCATCCATCTGCACCCTTGATTAGGGTTAGTGATAAAATTATTTGAATTGAACTCTATGCTTAAGTTTTTACTCTTTAGATAACTAAGGGAGTGACTGTTCAATTTTTGGTGGTGATGGTGACCTAGGTTATTTTTATGAAATGTACAACCAACAAATAGCTTGAGAAAAAATTCCTTCTTTGATTTATATACAAAATGATCTTATTTTATACATTGTATTGGTTAAAATGTTGATGTAAAAGATGAAAAGAATATGTAAGCTGAAAATAAAAACCCAGCTTTGACCACACCCCACTTAGTCAGTACTTAAAAGTTGGGCTTGAGACAAATAGTGTACATTATTTTCCAGTCATTTTTCAGAGCTGACACGAGCTTCTAAAATTGTGTAATGAAGTTACAAATTTCATAAATTCTTTATTTTCCACATTTTGGAGCCAATGTTGGCATGTAACCAACAGTGGACTGTTGACCTCTACTATCATGGATAGTTACATAACTGCTTGTCATAGCAGCTTCCTAAAGTACCTCATCATAGCCTTAGATTGTCACATGTTTGAAATTTATTCTGATTTTTGTGTAATTTCAGGTATAATAAGAATGCATTGTTCATTGAATTTAAGTTTGTGTCTCCTTATCAAAGATCAGAGGAGCTTATAGGATGTCTTTTGTCTGTCTTCTGAAGTGTATTTATCTGTTAATATTTAATATGAAGTTTGCAAATGAAAATAGTACTTCTCTGACAACCATTATAGCTGTCATAGAAGCCTTCTTGAAAATCAATGCTATTGCTTTGGATTGGATGATCGTATCAACATTTGGTTTGCACTAAGTCATGTGATATCTGGTTGGCCCCAAATAAAAATGGTGCCAATCTGATATCCAATATGGCAACCAAAGCAGCTATCTTGAAACCTTTGTTAATTGTACTCATCAGTGGAAAGTGATAGTGATGTGGAGTTTTTACAGGAAGACTTCTTATGATGTCTAGCTGCTCATTGAAATGAAAATTGTTCTGATTAGACATTTGTGTTGGAAATTTTGTTGTTACTACTCCTTTTGAATCTTAGGTTGTATTAGTCAGTGACAGACATTTATGAAAACAGTGTCAATCTGATGTCTGATATCTTGAAAATCATGTTATAGCCATTCCGCATGCCACCAAATCATATGGTTTGACATTTCATCAGAAGATATCTAGTTGATGATAGATGAAAATGATTTGACATTCAGTATGGCCAACATGCTTCCATCGTGAAAAATATTGTTATTGCTTATTCTCCTAAAGAAAGTCATATTTATATTAAGGTCATCAGAAGACTAGGTATGATATTTAGTTGGTCTTGGATGAAATGCAACTGGTTTTACCTCCAGTATGGCTGCCACAATGACTCCCATTTTGAAATCTTTGTCGCTAATTCTGCTGAATAAATGCTAATAACATGGGTTTTTAAGTCTTCTAATTATAATGTCTGTTGTTCCATAAATGAAAATGGCACCAATCTTACAACCATCATGACTGCCATCATGCTGATTTGAAAATCTTGTTGCTTCAGAATATCAGAGACGGTTTCAACAAATCAACATTTCAAAGAAGAAATGTTCAACATTGCTGATTGTGCAAGGTGCCAATATGAGCCTGGTTGTGAAACAAAGTGATCAAATTAGTGTAACATTATTGCAGTAGCTGTAAACAATGACTTTACCCGTATCTATATTGATACAGTAACTGTAAACAGTGACTTTACTAATGTCTATACTTGTACAGTAAGTTAATATTTCATTGGATCAGTTTATATTATTATGGTCATTTCACCTTCCTTTTTTTATATTTCTTTTGACCTATCAAATTAAGACAACTCATAACTGGTGTGCTGCAACATCTTAGCTTTGGATTACCTCCCATAAGAAAGTATTTGACAAATACTGAATCAGTTGAATTCTGGATAAATGTGGCCATTTATAATTGGTCATTTGCTTTGCCTAATTTGTTAAGGTATATTTTTAAGATGAAATTTGACTATTTCGTTTTAGAATTTTTTTAATCTAGGTGAATGGAATGAAGCATGTTGTGTATGCCAATGTCTCACTTAAACCAGCACTGCAAGGACTTAATGATTTACTGTTGGTATGTTTTTATGACTCTGCTATCTTTTCTGATTTCATCATTAACATTTTTTAAATTTTAGCACTATAGTAAAGCAGAAGAGAATAATAATGTTAATATTATTCATACAAATCAATTTCATAAAGAATGCATTAGTGATGTACAGTCTGATTAAAACTCGGATTAAAATCAAAATCTTCTGATACAAGTTTATCTATTGGGCACATATACATGGTCATATTCTTTTAATGTTTCAATTCACCAATCAAATTACAGCTTTGAAATTTCTGCAAGTGAGCAAGTGAGAAGTATCGTGCATTTCATCATTACTATTAACAGCTTTACTAGCCATGAAATGATCACTAACAATATTTGAGCTGTTTCTTTCCAAGGTGACCAGAACATACATTTTTAATAGAGCTTTTTATTGTTTTGTTGGATTCCTTCCTTTTAATCAGATTTATATTTAATTAGTTGACTGTATATACATGTTCATTTGTCGTGTTAAAACTGTAAAAGTTAATACATTTCAGTTTGTCATGATAAACTGTACATGTCAATACATTTTAGTTTGTCATGTTAAAACTATGTTAATACATTTAAGTCTCATGTTAAAACTGTACAAGATCTCACTATTTAGTTTTGCAATTCCAGTATTTTATTAATTTTATAAGCCCAAAATAAGTTTGTCATTTTTAAGGTTTAGATTTGGCAGTATAGTTTTAACTTAGGTGAATTTTGCATAATTTATTACATGCATTGTTTTGAAATGGTTAATCTTTTGAAAATATTTCTTTAAAATTATTAATGGAAAATTTTAATTTAAATTAAATGCTCTTGCATGATACTCATTCTTTCTGAAATTCAACAAGAAATTTGTAAATAAAGATTATGATGAGATTGATGCGCAAATATGCAAGTGAGAAATTAGGGGCCATAACTCAAGCAATGTTAGAAGATAGCATAAATCGAATTTAACCTTTGTATTCTTAAAGTTTTGTCGCTAACTTAGCTTCCATTTTTGAAGTCCAAGAATTGAGCATGAATGAAATTTTGATCCAGTAGAAGAGTGGATATTGACTCAAGTACTAAATTTTGTTGGAAATTATAAAAACCTAAACTTGACATAGTGAAACTATGTTCCAAAATTGGTTTAATGCCATGAATGCCTTAGAGGTTAACTGTGCACAAATGAAGAAGTAGTTGAAGGGACAAATTCCAAGCCCAGCATGGGCCATAAACTTTTAGTTTTACAAATTTAACTTAACCTAGGGGTTGGTGTTAAGTCTCAATGAAATTTGATGAAATTTTAAAATGTTATTAGGTTGAAACTAAATGTGTGATAGATAAAATGGGATTTGACAAATACACGTGTAAAACCATATATACTTTTTTCATAGATGGAAGCATAAAGATGGTTATTTTTTTAGTATGAATTAGATCAGTGTTGAAGACTGTTACATGTTTTTACATTCAACAGAAATACAGCAGTATGTCTTATGTTCTGTAAGCAATGTTTGCATACAAATTTTTTTCATTGATCCAGTACTTTTTGGGGTGAACATCCCTTAGAGAGCTTTCTTAATCAGCATTTGTAATTAGTGTGCACATGTATTATTTCTTAATTGATATTATGCCATCTTTTTATATAAATAATACAGTAATCATCTTGTTTGCAGTGCATTTCCCAGAGGAGGATGGAAACCTGAACTGGTATAAAATTTCATTTTTTTTTGACCATGTACATGTGGATAATTTTACTCTGGTCACAGTTCAGTTTGAGACTGTTACTGTTGAGAGTTATTACCATTAGTTTGATGGAAGTATTATTTTATTTAAATGATATTGTCTTAAATATAATGTATATGCTGAATGTAGTGGGTACATGATAAAAAGAAATTCACAGGATTCTGGCTTGAATATTTTTTTTTTTATGTCTGCCTTATGATATGGTTTATTATGCTGTGTATCTCTCTATCTGAACTTATTCTTTTCTTTTCTTCAAATCTACAGCCAAACATTGAGGATGATTTGCACTTTGAATAATGATAATCATGCTTCAATTTTGGGTTCAAAGGTCGATGTCATCAACTGAAAGAATTAAGTTCTGCATCACACTTAGACCAAACGTGGGTAGTTTTCATTGGGATTAGGAAAGGCACTTTCATTTTATTGGTCAAAAGGTTATTTGTCATGGTCACTAACTTAACGAAGAAAAATAGTTTTTGTAAATAAAATCTGACCATGTATGCATGAAAAATATTTAGGATGAACTGGGTGTGAACAGTTTATTTATACGAGTCAAATTGTTAATGGTACCTTGACTGAAAGGAAACGTGGTTTCTACATAATAAAAGCTTAACTTGTATACGAGTCAAATTGTACATGGTACCTTCACTGAAAGGAAACCTGATTTTTACATAATAGCTTAAATTATAGACCATATATACCTTGACCAGAGTTTGTGAAAAGATTGTACTTAATGCATGGAAGAGACCAGTTGATTTTAGGTTCAAAAGGTCAAAGGATAATTGAAATACATAATTTCTGCAATAATTATTATTTTAAAGTAGTTCTTGATAGAACTTTGTGGGTGGCTTCTACTTGGGGAAAGAAATACATATATACATGTCATTGTATGGCTGATAAAATCATGTCTCTTCAGTGACTTTAGTTGAAGATCAGATACCTTAAGAAAACTTGCACATTAGTTAGACCCATTGGTCAATTACCTCCAGAGTGAACCATATGCTACTAATTCCTACGAAGATGATTATTCAACACAGGGCTACTGATTCCTACTGGGATAACTGTTCAATACCAGGTTACTAATTCCTTCATGGCTGACTGTTCAACACTGGGCTATCAGTTCCTACATGACTGACTGTTCAACACAGAACTATTAATTCATACACAGAAGGCTGTTCAACACAAGGCTGCTAATTCCTACACAGATGATTGTTTCACAAATAGCTACGAATTCCAATACAGACATCTGCTAAACATATGGTAGCATGTAATATGCCAATTACTTGACCAGTTTTCTTTTGCTCAACAGGCCATAAGATTTTAAACTTTAATTACCCTCAGTTGATCAGGTCACTGTATGGATGGACTTGTGTCCATCAAAATTGGCTATTGACAACTTATTTTCAAATATTTGTTGCCAATTATTAAGACTAATGTGTTATGAATGTTTATTCATGTTCTACCAAACTAAAACCCATGTGACTGTTAGCAATTATGTCTTCCATATTGACCAGGTGCATAACTTTTAAAACGTTTCTCCTTTAAAGTTTTAAATGCACTTGCTCACGCATTTAAAATACCTGCAGTCATATATGGCAACCGTTGCTAAATATAGAAAAGCATTTAAAAACCTTGGTCTCAAATCCTGATCAACCTAATTTTACCATCTTTGACAGGAAGCAGGTTTGTACAAATGATATCAACAGTCAGACTTGGCTACTGTTACAAAAAGTGGTAAATATTCCTGACTCTTATCGTGTAAAACAAAGTTTTGTTGTGAACTAGATAAAATTTATAATGATGTTCCACAAAAGAAATTCTTAGACTTTATGAGGAAATGTGACAGTGTTTTAAGGATCACCATGTTCATTTTCTAAATTAGACTTTGTAAGGGGTAAGAAACAACCGGGACTCTCCTTGTTTCTGTTTTAAAAAAATTCTTTTGTGCAATTAAAAAGTGTTGTTCGGCTCGGGTCCTCCCCACCACGTCCACATTGTCGACACTGTTCCTGAGCCACTGACTTTATGTAGATTACCAAAATTGATCTAAATATCGTGTACCTCCAAGTTTTTGGACACCATATTTTAAAAACGGGTGTTTGAACACGTGGCCATGAAACTGCTTTGAGAACCTGTATTGTGAACTTAACGGAGGTGACAAATTTGTCATGTACATGAGGGTCGGACTGATCGATTTTTAAAAATAAAAAACAAATACCAGGAATATAACAAGAATTTATTTGTAAAGGAAAATTTTTTCAAACACTTTTATACTCTAAAATAAATAGATGACAGTTTTGTCTTGTATCAACATCATTGTTTTGCTATTCAAGTCATAAAGAGTTTGACTCTCCAAAAGCTTTACATGTTCAGTTTGACATGTTAAAACAGTAAAAGTAAATACATTTCAGTTTGTCATGATAAAATTGTTCATGTCAATACATTTTAGTTTGTCATGTTAAAACTACGTTAATACATTTAAGTTTGTCATGTCAAAACTACATGTTAATACATTTTAGTATGTCATGTTAAAACTACGTTAATACATTTAAGTTTGTCAGGTCAAAACTACATGTCAATACATTTTAGTTTGTCATGTTAAAACTACGTTAATAAATTAATAAAGCTTTAAAATTAAAACAACTCATTTTATAAAATAGGAAATTTTCAACAAAAAAAAATATTGGATAAAAGAGTAAAGTATTTTTATTATGATATTGAAACTCTTGTAGCATATGGTAATTTTAAATTATCTTTGGCAGCAAAGTAAACAAGATCAATATGACCAATTGAAAGACTGGTTGACTGTTCAATCTACACACGACACGATACAACCAAGCAAGAGATAATACTTACATATAAAAGGATTTTCGCAAAGGAAATTGATCTCTAAGCCAGGCAGAAATTGTCGATATGCAAGCATACAAGAAGGATAAAAACATATACAAATACATTTATACATTGATAAGATATTTTGTGAAAAATACCAAAATATGAGCCAATAAAAACTGAAGATCCAAAACTAACTTCCTATTACAGGCTCTTTTTTTCCCCTCATTTTCTTAAATCTTGTGTCATTTTTGCTACCATTGAAGGTCCAGCAATTCATAATAGAAAAGGATACTAGCATAACATCACAAGAATTATACAAGATGTCAGTATATAAAATACGTCAGACATTTGGGATTTCAAAATATAAATCTCGTTTTACAAAAGGGTATGTACCTAATTTTAAGTTAGAGATTTAACTTAAATGATCTTAGTTGCCCTATTTGTCTACAACTTGGGAGACTCAAAAGGAAGAAAATATTGAGGTAAATTTTATAAATAAGAATTGACGTTTTACCATAAAAGTGAAAAGAGCATCAAAATGAAAAAAAGCAGAAAATTCTGTTGATGAAAAAGGATGATTCATTAAGCCGTTGGCAACCAGCTGAGAATATTATTCCCCTAAATTAGACAGAAGGTATTCAATTGATAACTACAGTATTTAAAAAAAAAACAAACAAACAAAATACCCCAGCCTTCATAATAAAACTATATGGAAGGACAGGTATCGTCTCCATTTACATGAAGAAATTGTTCCCCGTAAACAAACGGTGTCAACGACAACGTTTTGAATTGTAGTAAAATTTATATTGTGACCAGTAATGGTAAGGGGTTTTAATGTTTTATTAGACTTATGGAAACAAATAATGATAGATATTGGGGAAAATTAACACATATTGCCTTAGAAAATAGGTTGATGAGCTAAGAAAGTTGAACCGTGTTCATGACAATCATTTTAGAATAACTACATTGGATTGAGCTGTTAAAGGTGAAAGTTGTTGATAAACGAACACTTTCAGGTTTTATGGTGTATAAAAGGAATGGAACAGAGTTCACTATAAAACGGACACTCGGGTTTTATGGTGTATAAACGGGATGGAAGAGTTCATTATAAAACGGACACTAAGGTTTATGGTGTATAAACGGAATGGAAAGGAGTTCGCTATTAAACGGACAAGCAGATTACTGGATAATAATGAGTATATCGCTCAAGAGTATATAACAAATTACAAAGAATCAAAGTTGCAGCCAATTGTTTAAAACAACAAAATACCCAAAGCAAGACATGAAGCAGTTTAGATATGGAACAGAATTATTAGAGATGTTATGTCTATTCCTAACAGTACATTGATAAATACAACTTAATTTAATCGATAATTTTTGTTGTTGTTTGTTTTGAAGTCTCTGCTGATCAGGTAACAATGAGGCCTACCCGTATGTAAAAGATGTCATGAAGCATTCCAAAATTAGCAACTTCCATTTACATGAAATTGAAATCACTGGATATTTTGCATGGCTACTTCGTGAGAAAAGACCTTGTCATGTGGCTTTTTTAAAGCATTTATTAATGTATGTCCTCATAACTATAAACTATATCGTGCACAGTATCACAGAGCACACATTTATGTCTTTAAAACTGTATTAGATACTATGCACTATCACAGCGCTAATTTCTGTCGTCAGATCTCTAAACTTGACTCTACACTATTACAGAGCACTATTTTCTGTCTTTAGAACTATATACTAGATACTGTCAACTAGACTGTACATTATCACGGCGCACTCATTTTTGTCTTTATAAACTATATACTGTGCACTATTACAGCACACATATTAATGTCTACATACCTATAATCTAGATACTGTACTGCACAGAGCACTAATTTCTGTCTTTAGAGCTATAATCTATATACTGTACACTATCATAGAACACTAATTTGTCTTTAGAGCTATAAACTATATACTGTACACTATCATAGAACACTATTTTCTGTTTTTAGAGCTCTAAACTAGATTCTGACCACTATCTAGGCAAATAATTTCTATCTTCAGAACTATAAACTCGACACTACACTATTACAACACACTCATTTCTGTCTTCATAACTATAAACTGGATACAAAAATTATCTAACATTACTAAAGTAATCTAGTTTCCAAATTAGAATTACTTACTATAACATGCTGAAAGAGGAAGCAGTATGGCATGTTAAAGCAAATCACGAGTTTTATATTGATGATGAAATTAGTATTTACCTTAATTGCAAAAAAAAAAAAAACATCTAAACTCACGTCTTTTAAGATCTTAAAGAAACAACCTCAACAAATAAAAATGATGAGAGAAAATTTAACAAAGTGAGGTGTTGGTGAAAGGTTTGGTTGAAAATGGTGTTATATAACAATCGGATTTATAACTCCAAGTAGAATTATACCACTATTTTAAAGGTTACTAATTAGCTCCAGAAAAAGGTAAACTCTACAAGATTGGGATATATCACTATTGCAGAAGAAATTCTTGGGGAGTTGGGTTAGGTTGCAAAACTGTTAGTATCTACGTTATTGTGCACGCTAACGAACAAAGGGAAATACGCCATTCATCATCCTAATTTGACTTGATATTATCAGTTGACATTGAAATTGTTAAAGATACATAGAGTAATATTAGTCAATTAAAAGTAATAGTGACAATTGTACACAGAACTAAATACAACCGCTTTCATCATATAAATGGGTTTTCTTCTTGGGGGATACTGATAAAAGTAGGTCATTCTTTAACTTTTCAACCTTCGTGTTAGCTTTTATTATTTTATTAGTGGATACATTTCTTGCACATTTTTGAATGTACAATCATGACACTTTTTGGGCGCATTCATATAGAGAAGTACTACACAATACGGGTAAAGGCGACGAGCTTTTCACGTTCAGAGCTGACTTTAAGTCTTTAGAATTGCTTTGACAGTGTGACGTATACAATCAGGAGGCTTGATATGTGTATTTGTGTCAAAATAAGCTACTTATCAGTCAACAAAAGTAGGTTACTGTAGTCTAGCTTTCACGCTGCCGTGCTTATGCGGGATTATTGAAATGAGCTCAGTCTTTATGACTCTAAAGAATTGAAAATTATGAAACATGGGTAATATATTCACACTGAATGGATTTATTCACCATGTATGCTCATAGTGACCTACCTTTCTTGTTCCAGTGTTGTTGTTTTTGTGTTTTTTGTTTCTAATTGTTTGCATTTCGCTCAGTCGTGCATCTTCATGCATGTTTTCAAGGGCAGATGCGAGTTACAGAGTCTTGCTGCAGTAGACTATGCAAGGATTCCACTCAGAAACAGGTGAGACATTTTATTCTGCGGAATTCTTGCTCAGCTGCACCATTTATGACACATCTACAACTCTTACCTAAAACGCAAGTCCGATGAATTGAATCAGATCCATAAATCTCTGTTGATACTAAAGGACGATTTGTGTGTCACATGTTCATTAAAATGTGCAATTTTGATGCAGGCAAAGGGTTATGCTATTCCACGTGGATTTCCAAGTCCTCAAATATATGATATGATCCTGAAATATTATGTAAATAACACCAAAAGAATCATACAAGCAACGGTAAGTCATAAGCTGCAAGAAATACCCGTAAGTGTCTAAGTGTTATGAAATGTACACCCATGTGTGCAGACGAGTTTCTGAAAATATTTGCACATTTTAATAAATCGACGAGATCAGCACCTAAACCATTAGTTGGTGTCATTACATGTGTTGAGCTTATTTATCGGCCTACAAAACCACCACTAGTATGTACCATCGCTTTATATCAATGAAGTCCAAAAAAACAGAATAACTTTTTTCTTTTTCATCAGGCATCTGCATGAAAATAAATGCACGTACTTTTTGTAGATTTATATTTATCTCTCTTTATCTACAAATGTGTGCCTTGTTGAACTACCTTGTAATTATTACGTATACTTTTAAATCAGGACAGATAAAATAGTGATCCATGTGGACAATGTTTGCATTTTTTGTGTTGATTTGTTTGTTTTACTGATAACTAAATACATTGCTAATTGTTATAGGTAGTGATAATATATAACCCTAACACCCCCCCCAACTTTGTGTGCCAAATTAATCAAATTCTTTTTTTAACGCATGTTGATAAAAGGTTTGAATCGTTTTAGTTGCCTTTCGTGCGTAGTATGAAAACTACAATGAAGTATTACAGCTGTTATAGTCGCATTAGCGGGGAACTGAATATTAGAAAATTTGGAAAACATCAAAACATTTTAGAGACAAAATAGAAAGCTTACATTTGATTAAATGTCATCAAGATTTTTCTTGGATAATTATGTAACGCTTGGTATGAAAGTAACATTGTTGATAGCAAACTGTATCAAAAGTTTAGTACGATGTGTTGGAGGAGTATGTATTGGTGGTAGTGAGAAAGGAAGCACAGTTTACTCAAAGGCAAAGTCAAACAACACACACACACACACACACACACATCCATCCATACTTATATATATATATATATATATATATATAATATATATATATATATATATATATATATATATATATATATATATATATATATATATATATATAAGAACTTTATCAATGAATAGAGATAAAGTTTTATTAATATAATTGACTATGCATAATATATTATTTTCAATAGTTTATACAGTGATATAATATTGAATATTATTTAATATTCCATCAGAACTCAAATTATATAATAAAAAGCATGATCTACATAAAACAATATATATATATATATATATATATATATATATATATATTCTATAAATAATCACTCCTAATGCAATAAAAATATATTTCATAATGCCTCTTCTTTTTCAATTAATTAGTAAACTTAGTTTATAACTTTCTCTACTTAAGTTATTAAGTTACAATTTAAGCTTTCTTATATCATGTTGTTTGTATCTTTGATCACTTACAAACAGAAAATGTTTAATGACGTAAACAATTATACTGAATTCAGTTCTAATTCAGTCTGATGAAGCAATAAAGCGAAACCGGACATGCATTCTACGTGTTAATGTTGTTGATATATTAGTACTGATTTCATTATTTGTTTTTCTTAAATCCTGATCAGTCTTCATTCGTGACAACAAGGCTCAGTCGTCATTCGTGACTATAAGACTCGGTCATCATTCGTGACTACAAGACGCAGTCGTTATTCGTGCCTACAAGGCGCAGAGGTCATTCGTGACTAGAAGACTCAGTCGTCATTCGTGACTACAAGAAGCAGTCGTCTTTCGTAACTACAAGACTGTTCCCATTTATGTCCTTCTCTTCATACTTCTTATCCACGTTCTTTTCTGCCATATCTTTTAGCTAATTGCAAAATTTTTATCGGTTTTTGCCACGTGGGCGTTTATCATTACAAAATAACATCAATATTAAACATTTCCCGTTTCCAACAATATAGTCAAGTCGGACTTTATTATTTTAAATATATTGTTGAAATTCTATCGTGACGTTTTTTTTTTTGCTTCTTTCTAAGTGTTGTGAACTGTGAGAACAGACTGTGTAACGCTTTTTTCTGTTCTGAACATAGGCGCATATAGCGCAGATTACAAATACTTAGTACTTTGGTTAATACTCTTCTGTCAGATAAATGTGTGTGTGTGTGCGTGCGTGTGTGATTTGGATTTTTTTACTTAGCTTTAACATTTTTTAGTTATATCGCTACGATGAATGCAGTGTGGCAGTTTATAGTGATGTCTAGCACTACGGTATTATGCCACAAACGTGTAGCATGATGTCCCACCCAGTCACATTATCCTGACACCAGGCTGAACAGTCCTAACAATAACCTCTCAATGTTGAGCGAAGCAGTTGTTAGTGTCATTTTTGTAAGTCTTTAGTATGACTCGGCCTGGGTTCGAACCTTCGATCTTTCACATCCGAGACGGACGCTCAAACCATTAATACCTCGTAAAGGGTTAGCGTCCGCCTCGGATGCAGGAGGTCGTGGGTTCGATCCCCGGCTGAGTCAAACCAAAAACTTACAAAAATGGCACACACAGCTGCTTCGCTTGGCGCTCAGCATTATGAATTTAGGGTTAGGACTGGTGGTTCTAGTGTCAGGATAATGTGACTGGTTGGGACATCATGCTAATGTCTGCGGCATGATTCCCCAGTGATAAACATCACTGCAAACTGCTACACTGCAGACAGGGTAGTGCTACTTCTAATCTGATTTAAAACAGGTCTTCACACGGGAGATGTTATTTTAATCAGATTGGTGGTACTTCTCCATTGATGTGCGGACGTAATCGTAGTGTAACTTGCCAAATTGATGTGCGGACGTACTTAGTGTTACTTGCCAAATTGATGTGCGGACGTAATCGTAGTGTTACTTGCTAAATTGATGCTGTATGTGATGACGAATCATATAGTCACTGTGACGTTATACAGTTATTATGACATAAAAACAACATGGACTTGAGGAAGTTCCGAGAGACCATAATTGCATCTGAGTTTTTGTATCATATATAATTCGATGGAAAAGGCTGAGGATATTCTAATTGGTAGGTTCTGTCATTATACAATACAGGGCGTTTTTTGTGTGGTTTGTGTGTGTATGTGTGTTTTATTTTTTTGTCATATAGAATCTCCAGTAATGACTAGGATAATGTAAATGTTATTATATTATGTTAAAATTGTTTCAGTCCCATCCTGTATTATTTCCATTAACAGCTTTTTACACTAGGCCAAGGCACTGCCCGTTCATCTAACAGTTCTCGCATCAGAAAGGAGACGTGAAACATAAAGGCTAATTTCACAAACTGTAGTATACTTGAATATGTTTAGTGTAAGTTAAACACACACACACACACACACACACACACACAAACACACACAAAGTTGTTGCCATTTGTACCAACCAAATTAATTGATTATGATAAAATCTCGTGTCTAATTGTTTTCTAAATTCATTATTGTCAAATTTTAAAGTGTATTTATCTTACATCTTTAACATGTTTTTATATTTTTTTGGTAAAATCTTGTTCAATGTTGTAAATATTTTTATTCTTAAATATTTGTGCGATGCCTCATTCAAATATAGTTTAAAGTAAAGGTCATCATATAGTACAGGGGTGGTAATTCTAGAGAGCTGCCATATATCGCAAATGTACCTGTAATTACAAGTGGATAGTTGAACCGCACGATGACGAGACGAACAGGTGTCAGTTTGCCCTTAGGCCATAAACCTAGAGGGGCTTTAACAGGTAAAAAGGTAAACAATGGCCGCAACAATGTTTATTCTTAAAACAACCTATATATTTTACGTAGCGTTTTGAAATCGTGCTCTAATATTTTTACTAACTTGTTAGAATTAACATAGACATCAATTTTTCCCTCCATTTGGATATACTTTATTCTCTAAATTTTAGGTGGTAATTTTATAACATTTATTATTCTTAAGTTACGTGGGGGTTCTTTTAGTTTTAAAGTATGATAAATTAGTATAAAAAAAAATTTCAATGTATCGAAATTTTAAATTTTAAAAAAGTATAATCCTGCTTCTTGCATACAAATTTTGTTAAGTTTATACAAGACAAATATATGGTGTATTTTTATGTGCTAATTCAAAATTCCTTTCTTTACTCTAATGCTTTTTATTATAATTGCTTACATTTACAAATAAATTACATCAATGCACTCTCAAACATTCTGCCAACAGTGGTTACTCTTATTCCTTACGGTATATGATAAAATGCAGGCGCAGTACGGTTTACAAAATCTATATTCCTAGCAAATCCCCCCAATGAACCTCTAAACAATTCCACTTGCGATTTTAAAAATCAATGGGAATCTCATTTGTATTAACAATAGAGAGCAAGCGATATTTGGTGGGTCAAATATGAAGTTTCCAAACTCCCCTCTAAATTACTTTCAGGTTAAACTGGTTGCGGGACAAGGAATAGGAACACGTCTAGCTAGAATGTTAAAATTAAAGTAAATTATTTAATTGTCAAAAATCTGTATGCACCACGCGAATTATCTAACATCGATGAAAGACACCGACAAACACATATCAACAAAGTAATATCACTTTCGTTCATAAACATGGAACATAGAAGGAAGAAGTCACTTGAATAATTTATCCTCTATTATCTTCTTGCGTCTATGGAAACGTTCCGAATAGTTAAATAGGTGTATGACACTTTTTCTTTTCAGTACGTGTTTATTTCCTCGTTATTAAATATTTTAATAGCACAAGAAACTAGCATGAATTAAGTTGATCTATTTAACTACAAAAACACGAGTTTATATTTACTTCTTTTTCCTCTGATTTTCATAGCTGTTCTGTAAATTATAAAACCGGACGATACCATACCAAATAATTTTGCATAAATCTCATAAAACAATTAGCATTCACACTCCCCGTTGATCGGGAACTTTTATATATTTTCACCATTGTGAGTTTTTACTTGTACGTTTATCACTAGTTGATTAAAAAAATCTGATACATGTTCATATTAGTTTAGCAAAAAAGTTTTTTTTTTTTTGCGCCAGAGCCATATGGCCTTACAGTGCTGGTGTGCTATAAAATCTACAATCAATCAAATCAATAAAACAGGTAATCAAATATGGACAAAAAACCAATATTAAGTTACTTATGACTTCTCTAGGAAAAAAAGTATATTATAACAGCTATATGGGTATGGCAATACCATGTACTTTAAATTGTTGAAAACTTTCCATCTGTAGAGCAAGGAAATAAAAGGTTCTTTTTTTGACATCGTGGTGATTTCATATATAGTATTTATATTGTGGTGCAAGATACTACAGTTTTTTCTTGCACCTTTTGTACAAGTTACTTTCATAGGTATGATCTTATAACTCCCCTTCTCACCACAACCCCCGCCCCCACTGTGACTGATAATTGCGAGAGAAAAAAAATGTGCCTTTCCAAAATATTGTTTGAAGCAGCTTGAAGTGCGGATACACGATATTATTAACAATAAAAAAAACAACAAAAAACAAAAAACAAAAACAAAAAAAAAACAACGTGTCAGCTGGCTAGGCTCATACACCGTCCGTCACTCACCCCGGATGTCAACTCCGCATAACAATTACCGTTTGTGTAAGTTTTGGGAACATTATAATTGAAACATTCGTAGCTCTTATTTTTGGCTTTTCAACATTTTAGCGTGTTAATATGAAAATAAATTAGCCACCACCTAAACGGTCACTAACAGACTCAGTTAAATTGTTCTTTCCCTGCTTGCGTTATAGCTATATATGAATTAATTCTTTCTTCATTATCATAGACATTAAAAATTTATGTAGTAGAAGATTTACGGATGTAAATGACAGGTTTGGAGTTGATCAGTGGCATCTGAACCTATCGTTCCTGAGTCGATACGATGATATTAGGCTGTGGTTTATTGTCCATCAGTAACACATTTGAGGGGTTGGGGTTGCGTTGATTTATCAGATCATATTGTTCTATGCCAGGGCAGGACTACTACTACTACTACTACTACTACTACTACTACTACTACTACTACTACTACTACTACTACTACTACTACAAATAATAATAATAATACTAATACTACTACTACTACTACTACTACTACTACTACTACTACTACTACTACTAATAATAATAATAATAATAACAATAATAACAATAATAATAACAACACGTCTATACAGTAGAAACCCATCTGCTACGTGATACAAAATATATTTACAGGTTATTTTTTTTTATCACACATCCCCATATATATATATATATATATATATATATATATATATATATATATATATATATATATATATATATATATATATATATATATATATATATATATATATATATATATATATATATATATAACACCATTTATCAAATAGTCAGATGATTGAACAGTGTGGTGTAATGTGAGGTCCACTGAACGTACTATAGCAAAAATGTAGAAGTAATTAGAGGTAAAGCCTGCATGTTCATATTAGACTTCTCACACACTCTCCCTTAAGAGCCCCTCACTTGATCTGTCATTAGGAGCAACACGCTGTACGCCGGCAGCTAAAAATAACTAGTTTCAAGCTTAATCTAGGATCAGCTGAACTAGGCCACAATACAAGCTGACAAACAGTTCTTTGTGTACTTCACTCATGTAATCCTAGTAATTATTTAGTTATACCACTATACGGGATACGTTTGTATGCGGGATATTGAGCAGAGGCCTTTATTTAGGTGCAGCCTTAATCGAGAGGCGAGATTTGATCCGGGTCAGCCATTTTCGAGTGATCGATCACAAAGGTACATGTACTTTTCGTTAACATTATAATGTCGAGAAGATGTGTGGTCTGAAATAGTTGTATGACGTGACTAACATTATTCAGTGCTTTTCATTGGGAAAAGGTGCATCACACCATTGTATCAATACGTTTTCCAGTTATATAAAGAAAAGAGTGGAGTCATTTTGCATTGTGTGCAAGCAGGTCCTATTTTTAAGGGTAGACTATGTGGCAGTAACATAGCATATATATGTTTTGGTCGTTCTGTAAGGAAGTTAGTAATATCCTAAAATGGAGGTGGGTGGTGGTGTTTTCATGAAATATTTCCACAATTGACATCGTTTTTTTTTTTACACCGTAAGAACACATAAAGTATCATTGATGCATGTATCTGTCAGAGACTCTGTCATTGTCTGTCTCCCTCCACCCTCTGTGTGTGTGTGTCTGTCTGTGTGTGTGTGTGGGTGTCTGAGTGTGTGTGTGTGGGTGTCTGTGTGTCTTTCTGTCTGTCTGTATGTCTGTATGTCTGTATGTATGTATGTATGTATGTATGTATGTATGTATGTATGTGTCTGTGTGTGTCTGTGTCTGTGTGTGTGATTACAGAGAGAGAGAGAGAGAGAGAGAGAGAGAGAGAGAGAGAGAGAGAGAGAGAGAGAGAGAGAGAGAGAGAGAGAGAGAGAATATATGTATACATGTACCTGACGGATTATACGTTATGTTTAAAAGACTTGTGTAGGTCTCTTGCTCCACATTTAATGTATGTCATGTGTGTCATTTTGTTAAATTTACTAATATAGTACTAAATTGCTAAAACAACGACACCGAAATTTTTGGGCTGTTTTAGCCTCCCCCTCCCCTTCCCGCGCTGCGCGGGGCCTTTGGCACGTGCCTCGCGTGTCTATGCCTTAAATTGGCTCTGGCTCGGCTCATGTAACATAACGTTCTTGTCTCAAATTCTCATTTGAGAAAGACAAATTGTATTTATTTCAATATGAACAACATTGTGTGTGTGTGTGTGTGTGTGTGTGTTTATATTTTTAACGTAGCTTTAAAAAAATTCAGTTATATCGCTACGATGTCATTAGTGTGACAATGATGACTGGCACATGGCTATGATGCCACAGACATGTAGCATGATGCCCCACATAGTCACATTTTCACCAGGCGGACCAGTCCAAACACTGACATCTTAATGGGGAGAGGTTAGCGAGCTCTTAGTACCATTTGTTTTTTTTTTAAAAAAAAAATATGTCTTTAGTATGACTCGGCCTGGTATTGAACCCGCGACCACCCGGATAAAAGGCCGACACTCTAATCACTAGGCCACCGGAGCGGTCACTACATTAATTCTAATAAAAGCTTGGTTAAGATAGGGCTTTAAATTTTGCACACCGATTTCACTGTTTGCAGAACTCATTTTTTCTCTCACTTCTACATGTTGATCAGAAACACAAAGTTGTCGTCTCTTAGGGTATCGCCTGGGGGAGGGTTTGTTGGGTTGGGTTCGGGGTAGTTGAGGGTGAAGTTGGGTAAATGTCTCTTGGTTATGTGCTTTTTTCTTCTCTTACTGCAATGTAACGCGTGTGCATAATTGAGATGTCGATCCAAGCTGATACTAACAAGTATGTAACTGTCTTCCTTTTTTTTGGATAAACTCTAAAACTAGAATAAAATTAGCTTCATATTACTTTCACTTCTTTCAGGATTGACATCGAAAACACCCTCAAGATGTCTCACATCACTTCATTGGTGTACCAGAAACCATCTTCGGTCCGTTTTATACGACGTTCCGCCAACTTCTCTGAAGCGGAGAAAATGCTGCTGATAACATTAATCGAAGAGTACCGAGACACTATCGACAACCGACGATCCGACTATAAATCAGTTAGGGAGAAAGAGATGGCATGGGACGATGTAACGAAAAAATTCAATGCAACAGGGTTCGGAACACGGTCAAAGATACAACTTCAGTATTGCTGGAAGAACCTAAAGGCCAGGACAAAGGGCGACTTACTTGTGGATCGGAAACGGCCTGCGGATGAAACATCGCCATCACAGGACCCAAAAATTCGGAAAGTAGGAGAAGTCATGGGAACACAGTTTCTCTTATTGCCAAACAAATTTGAGGCTGAAGAAGTTGAAGTTGATCTCGACAGCGATGGTTAGTACAGATTATAGTTATTTTCTCGTAGGTTGCTGATCCACGCCACGTGGCATATGCAAAACACGATACATTCAGTCAGTATGTATGACATTTTCTAAACGAATTTCGATAGGTAAACTTGGCTTTTTTGAACTTCTAAAGTTGTTTTCATAAGATGTACGCGAGAGAGAGAGAGAGAGAGAGAGAGAGAGAGAGAGAGAGAGAGAGAGAGAGAGAGAGAGAGAGAGAGAGAGAGAGAGAGAGAGAGAGAGAGACTTTTGAGGTAGGTAATACATTTCATTAACAATATAAAGTTAAGTCTGTCGAAAAAGTAAGTATGTGATTAAACCCGTTTAAAACTTTAAAAGAAACTTGGGCCAAATATGAAGATTTAGAGCCACTTTTTCCTATGAAGCAGAGTGATGCTTGTTAGAAGAGATGTATTAAATGACCGATGCATATACTGTCATGATTCACGTCATATAAAACTGTACATATTTGAAATCCAAAATATTGATTTACATGCTTAGTCAAGATGGTGTAAAGATTAAATTGCCGTCTGAATTATCTCGTACACGCAACATCAATATGTAGAGATTTAAAGGAAGTTGTTACGTTTGGTTTGGTGTTTAACCGTACAGTAACACAGATAGACAAATGGAGGAAAGTGACTTGCCAAAGGATACGCCACAAAAAGGAAGGGTAAGAAATGTAACTGTTCAGTTTTGACCGAATTAAGCACATTACAAGCTTACTGAATAGAGTGCGCCCATTGTCAAAATAAAATGTCTTACTGGTTAACTTTAGATTAGACACCAATCGAGAGCATACGGTGAATCATTTATTGATAAAGAAAAGAAGAGAAGATGACATTTTAAGCAAAACAATGCTGTATTTATTTCCAAATTTGTATACAGGGACGAAATAATAAATTTGCTTCAGGTTCCAAATTAAACAGGGGAGGGGAATGGTTACTCGTCTGTAAGGAATTTTCAAGTGTAAATGTAAATGGATCGTGACAGGAAGTTGATAATAATCACAGCTACTTGGATAATGGATTGTTGATTTATGCAATAAACATTCACGTTTCCAGCAATCTGATCAAAATCATATCTTCGCTGTCCTACGTGAATATCTGACGACGACTGCTTCAGGATCATGTTCTGGTGACCATTTAAATAGCCAATGGACATGCAGCTTTAACAAATCTGAAAATGAATTAGACTTTTCAGTACACATTCATGCCCTTCATCCACATTGCTCAGTCTCCAAAGATATTAGACTTCATCTGATTGGTTGATAAAACTAGCGATTATGGTAATAACATATGTTATCAGAAGATGATCCCTAAGCGGTCGCTGCCAGATCTTCAGCGGAGATCGGATTTTGATTAGATTGCTTTTCCAACATTATATAATTTGAACCAGTCATTGTTGAACCAGACTATACAGTGGTTTGCTGCAGTTTCCTTGTCATAAAAAAATAACTTACAGAACAGTGAACATGGTTATTTTACTGGACAAAGAAGTTGTTGGAAATCCTGCTATTGTCTGACTTCACAGAGATTGATTCCAGTCGTATAATTCTGGCAAATTGAATATTTATTGCAGGAAATGATAAATCCGTGACTCGAATGCCTGTGAATATGATACGTGCATAAATGAAGTCAGTAATCAGGAAACCCTGTGCTACTCTTGTTTCGGATGATTTTTTGTTGTCTCAAAACGGCTCCACTTTTCGACCTGTTAAGCGTCATTGGGTCCAGTTTTTCCATTCTGGGAATTAACACTGAAAGTAAGCCTTTGCTAACATCTCCGTTGGTTTCCAAAGAAAAAGGATGCTAATTTTCATTTGACATAGCTCCTTATTCTTAACCTTTCAATTTATATCACAGACAGTGTCTAATTAAGGCCTTCTAGGGCCCTAAGCACTGAACATATTATGGTGCTCCCATGATGCCTTCAAAATGTGAATTTAAAAAAAATCGCCACAGTACTAAAAGCTAAAAAGGTGGGAAAATACAAGTGTTGCCATCATTCCAAATCAAAATACTCGTACATGCAGATTGAAATGTTCCTACAACTCATTCAATTTTATTGTCAGCAATTAATTTGAAATTTTTCTGGTGCCCCTGTTGGGCTGGTGCCCAAAGCTCGTGCTAAGTTTGCTTAATGGGTAATCCAGTACTGATTACAGATGTTATTGTTTACGTATTTTGTGTATATTAATCAGGTTTAGATAACACAATGTTCTATAATAAACTTAAGTGTGAAGTATAGAGACTTCTTGGGGAAATATTTTACATGTTTTTTTTTTGTTTATTCCTATATTTTCACATTCTAAAAATATATCTTTATATTTTCATATGGGAAATTATAAGATTTCCCATCATGCCATGCGAGGCTTGATGGTGTTCCAGCAACAACCATAAAGACCACCATTCGATCCAGATAAATAAATTTTTAAAAAATTGCCTTACGTTTGAGACATGAAGATTAATCTATGATACTGAAATTTGACCAGATGCCACTCGCGTCTCGCTGAAGTTATTTCCCCTTATTTTCGTAGTTTGACAAAAACTCTTCGTGAGGCATTGCTGAATCGGACTTGCTTTCTTTTCAGATTAAGTCAACCCAATCCTTCCTGCTTTCTTGGGTCGCGTATATTTATTTGATTTGGCTATGAAAGTGAGGTGAATTTATAATGACTGTGTGTGTGTGTGTGTGTGTGTGAGATTTGCTTCGGAAATATAATGTACATGCCACCATAAGAACCATTTAGCCGATGGTAGCTCCACAGCAGCGAAAAATACAGGGAAGTCGTAAAATTTACACCGATGTGTGTAGCCAAATTGGATGCAGAGTTTTGCATGTTATAATGAATAGGTGATATCATACCCTAAACCGCCAATAAGTATCATCACGGTTGAGGGACTCATTTATCGGCATGTGTGTACGCCCGTATTTATTTTCTCTGTCCCTTGTTCTATTTTTGTTTTCTTCATAACCCTTATTTTATAATTTAGAGCACTGTAAGCGTTTGTAAATTGATTATGTTGAAAAATGTATGCTTATGACAATAATATAAATTTTACAGATGTACATGATTAAATAATATAAATTGTACAAGCTGTTGGGTATCAGAGAATTAAAATCCATCAAAGAGTGTATCTAGCAACACCAGCAGGTATAACATTGTTACAATCCTACAAAGAGTGTATCTAGCAACACCAGCAGGTATAACATTGTTACAATCCAGCAAAGAGTGTATCTAGCAACACCAGCAGGTATAACATTGTTACAATCCTACAAAGAGTGTATCTAGCAACACCAGCAGGTATAACATTGTTACAATCCTACAAAGAGTGTATCTAGCAACACCAGCAGGTATAACATTGTTACAATCCTACAAAGAGTGTATCTAGCAACACCAGCAGGTATAACATTGTTACAATCCAGCAAAGAGTGTATCTAGCAACACCAGCAGGTATAACATTGTTACAATCCTACAAAGAGTGTATCAAGCAACACCAGCAGGTATAACATTGTTACAATCCAGCAAAGAGTGTATCTAGCAACATCAGCAGGTATAACATTGTTACAATTCAGCAAACAGTGTATCTCGCAACACCTGCAGGTATAACATTGTTACAATCCAACAAATAAAATATCCGGCAACACTAGCAAGTATCAGATGATTACAATCCGACAAGTAGTGTATCCGGCAACACTAACAAGTGTCTTTTATACGTGCTAGATCTTTATAACGTATTAAACAATGTAACGTTCAAATTTGACAAAAGTATATTCATTATTCACATTTTAGCAAGTACAAAAAGAAATTAAAGATGTAAAGCCTTGCAACCAAGCATATGCTTCTGCTTTGTATAAGCATTTTTGCGAGACCACGACTTTAATATCATTTTCTGATTAAGATTCACATTGATTAGCAATTATATTATTTGAACACACACACAAACACACACACAAACACACATACACACACCCATACACATACGAGTAACAAAGTCAGAACTTTTATCCATGAAACTGTTTTGATTGAGTTTGAATTTAATTGGAACTGCGAAATGAATTATCATTGAATCTTTTTAATTAATGTTCGCCTATAACATATTTCTGCAGTGTTTGCAAGCTTCATCTTTCTGCTTGAACTAATATATTTTGAGAGATAATTTTGACTTAGAATATCTGTCTTTTCGTAATTAAAAGATTATGACGTATTAAACCAAAGACCTTAAGATATGGGAGAATCCATCAAAATGATTTGTTGACAGTAAGTTATACAACGTATGCGTGTGGCACATTTAAAAATTCGTTGAGAAATGTTTAATGTATGGTGGTGATGATGACAGTGCTTTTTTGTTGATTAAAGATTGTATCCATTTGAATTTAAATTCAGTTTCCAATATCATCACCTTTTTATCAGAAGTGTCAAAGTTTTTATTCTGAATAGATGGAAGAGAAAAATACGATTATTGTGCGCTTCTGTGAAGAGTGCATTCACAGTTTGGTACATTGGCTCGAAATCTACAAGACCAATGACCTTAAAACTAGGTAAAGCAAAACGTATAAATCTTGCTTATAAAAGCCCGTTGCCTTTTGTGTCTTTTATTTATTTAACATTTAAAGGCCATGAACCATGCTGTAATTTAAAAACAAATACAAATAAGTCATAAAGTAGTAGCTCAGTGCCCACGACACAACGTGCTTTTTATGGCAAGGGCGATAAATCGGACTTAGGGTCCCGAAAACTTTATTAAAATCTGACGCATGACAAGTCTCATGCATCCGGTAACATCAGCAGGTTTTCAAAGATAATAAGGAATCGTTACGAAGACATTTGAATGTGTTTCTCTTTATCTTTTTAAATACACGTTTTTCTATGTGATTCTTTTTATTTCACGAATTTCAGAAGGCGATATCAGAAAAGATACAAATACGCCCGATTCCTCTCATATTTACCATAGCAACGGAGGTCGTTTTGAAGGTCAAGGTCATGGAGAGATCTTGGAGATACATAGCAACGATGTTCCGACCTCTTTAAGTAGTTCCAGACACACTATTATGGGTAAATCTGTTTTACCAAATGAGCATTGTGCAAATCACGATGAAGTTCGACCTAGACTTCTTGCTGTTGAGAGCAGAGCTAATGTACAAACCAAATTTCGAACTCGTGAGATGCAATCATCTAACGAAGGTCTGGATTTTACCGATGCAGCTTATTCATTTAATCAAAATAATACCGTTAACAATAATCAAAATATTCAAGAAAGGATCAAATCACCTGTTGGAGAAAATGGAAACATGGGATATGCTTTAGATTTCTGTAAAGATCGCCGTTCGGTCAGACAAGTTTCAAATGACTATGGCTTAGTGAATTTAGATGAAGAATTCTTGCGCATGCGTGAAGAAGAGCACAGGAAGCGAATGGATAACCTAGAGGTTGAACTGGACATGCGCAGAAAAGAACATGCCAAGAAAATGGAAGTTTTGAATGCTGAACTAGACGCGGCAATTATGAAGAAACAGAATGAATTACTTCGATTGACGGTGCAACAGAATGCGCTACAGTCCAAAGCTGGAAATGTTCAGGCATCACAAATGAATAACAGCAACGAGGATACCGGGACGTGAATCTTTTGTTTTATGTATGCATACGAACAATATTCTGCGAGTCTGACAGTTTATTAAAACTTCAAGTCATTTACTTTGTGTTCCAATTTTTATTTAAATAATGTTCATAAGTGAATATATGTTAGATATCCGGTACTTTTTTTAAAATTAAGTTTTCATTGCTGAAATTAGAAATTTTGCTTTGCAATTTTTTATGACATGTCAAATATCTGATAAGAAATGCCGTTATATGAAATGAAAATCAATGATATTCTTTCGGTGTTTAGGTCAGTTGCAACTTTTCAATGATTTCCTTGACCGAACATACACATCAAATGTGTAAAGTAGGTGTCATTTTTGGAAAACTAGAGCAGGTCTTACCACTTTTACGGGTTAAAGGACAGCGATGCTCAGACATTCGTAGGAAAAAAATTACAGCAAACACATCGTAATCTCGAACCTCAAAATATACTTATTTTATTTTGCGTACTTTACGCAAATTTGAAACAAACAACTGACAAGGGGACAGTCTATAATGATATATGTTACACTTAATTACGTGTGCGAAAATTTATATATATATATATATATATATATATATATATATATATATATATATATATATATATATATATATATATATATATATATATATATATATATATATATATTAGTTGTATACAGAATGTAGAGCGATCATGTTTGATAAGTTATAAGAAATTGGAAACCAGTGTGCACAGAAAGGATACATGTACATTGCTATTACAAATTGAAAGTTACCGTTGATCTTGCCTCGTTATAAATGGCATGGGTAGCGGGCTAGAATTTTATGAAATTAAACTAGTCATCAATTTTATTTGTAGGAACAAATGAAGATTACTAAATTAGTTAAATTCTGTTTTATCAAGGTTTTCAGGCAAATACGTAATGAATTAACATGATTCAATACCTATGAATTCACGCGATTCATTGCTGTATGCGTGCGATACAACCCAGTATCAACCGACAATAGGGCTGGCACCGTGAAGAGACGTGTCGTCTGGGTAAAGTAGGAAGCCGCTCAGAGTGGAATAAATCTCATCTTGTTGTCCAAATAACGAAAATTGTTGCTGCTCACGTCCCTTGACCTGGATTTTATCCCCAATACGCAGGTGCAGTATGACGGTATTTCCGCCGGAAGAGTGACTGGCATAGCCGCTTACGCTCACGATAAAGTCATCATTATGCATTAGTTCCAACCACATCGCTTTGTCTGTGTTCATGTCATAAGCATGCAAGTGAAAAAGGTAAATTCCTTCCACAGGGCACGTAAACACCCCGGTTTGCTTGTTGTAGCCGTTCCCAAGATTCGTGAAGATTTTATCATATAAGACCGTCTCGCTGAATGACAAGTGCATCGTGTAGGTTAGACCGACGGAAAATGCCACTCTGGAAGATCTCGTTGGTACTGCAATGGAAAGGTTAGATAATTAAATGGTGGGGAAAAAATTACAACGTTTAAAAAATCCCCATTCCCATCAGCAATTGCCTTAGGGTATAGAAGATATCGCGAAAGTACCTATTTACAAAGTTTAAGACACCGTGTGTGTATATTAATAGTTCCTGGGGACACGTATACCCATATCAAGAAATTTACAAGTCAACTTTTTCATTTTCACTGAAGAATTTCAAAATGCAAAAGTCACATCTTGACCACGAATTTCACGTGCATGTTTGAATAGCTTTTGATCCTGTACTCTATAAACTAAAACGTGTAGAAAAAGTGTAGGATAGATAGATTGATTGATGAAAAGATTGGTAAAAAAACTTTAAAGCTATTACAATAGTGCAATAGTATAGGGTATTCCGAATGAATTCCATGTCTTGCACGTGTTGATGTCTCAATTGCCTTGAATAAGCCAATGGGCCAATTATTTTGCCAATATAAAAAATAAAAAACAAAATATAAACTATTAGATTGATGAATTAATTACTATATTAAATGGTTTAAGAGAGTTAGAGAAACAAATATACATGTATAGTCAAATCTGTGTACAAACACATTAAAGAAGAAGGCGCCTTTAGACTATTAGTCTAATATGTCTATAAAATTTCAAAGAAAGATCTTAAAATAATTTCAGGATCTGATCCGCAGATGAAAGAGTGAATGCCGGAGGGATTGACAAACAAGTGAAATCATAATGTTGAAATCATTAGTCTAAAAAGCAACCAACAGCAAAAGATACATGTGTTCCATTGGAGATCTTTTATGTATCACTATACGTCAGTTCTGTATCACATTTCATAGAAAATCTTAAATGCACTGGAGTTTTGCTTCAGAAACAACGTTTTGGTAATGAATGTATAGTTATACAAAATGAAAACAAAAACATTAAAAATATTGAAACTGAAAAATTGTTAACAGCACGATTTGCTTCATTTGCTCAACTGGTGCCATGCGTGTTGATGTGTAAAGAGTGTGTGTTCCCTCAACTAACTTTGGAAAAACGTCAATCCAGATGATGGTGTCATTTTGAGTGAAATACTTCGATATTTAAGTAAGGTTTTGTTAACTTTTCTACTATAGATGTTTTTAGTATGTTTGAGTGACTTTAAATATATTCAGTTTATTTCTTTTCAGGCAAAAATTAAAGTTTTATACTGTAAAACTATTTAATCATCCAACTTTAAGTTTACAAGGTTTCTTTAAAAGGATCTGTTGCTTTGACTTTCTTGACCAATGAGTATTCTGAGAAAATATTCATCACTATGTAGATGTAAATGTATCCATTGTTCACGTCTCATACACTTATATGTCAACCAACAATTGTGCGCATGACATTGTCATCCACGTGACTTACTCTTTCATAGAAATAACTTTTGTATTGCTTGCTTGCGTAATTTCTATGTAGATTAATATTTTGTCTGGTTGCTTGCTTGATTTATATGCGGATTATTCAGTTTTAAATTGTTTTCATTTTTTTTTTCATTTAGCTTGCTCTATTTTCTTTTCGTCTTGTTTATTTTGTTTTCAACATTGGTTGATATTTGTTTCAGCAAATGGAAATTCAGGGTTGAAACTAAATTGTCTCCAGTGTTGTGCTTTGTCAATCATTTCATACAGTCTTAAACATATAAAGAATAGATTCTTTGAATTAACAACTGCCGAACAGTATGTCCGTTTAAAAGAGGTCTTTTCCCAACAGTTTGAACATTTAAAGCGTTTGAATATTCATTTTAATTACATAAATGATTTTAAAAAGAAGACAAAAAATGCGGTGTTATGTACTGTTATTGTGTTGTTTTAAATCTTGGTTTTCATAAATTACATCTCTGCTTTTGTTAAGTTGTGGAGATCGACCTTGTACAGTATATGAGCTCTTGGAATTGGACGTGAATTTAGATGAAGAGATTTTTTTTTTATCTGAAACAAAATATGTAATTTATTCCTTCCTAATTCACCGTTACCCATGTTGCTAATAAGGAATTCAATTTAATTTTTCGTAAACACAACCGGCATTGAGCACAATTGTCTCACGCTCAAACTTATAAATAATTATCAAATGTCTTTTGATGCTAAAACTATTGTTGTAATGTTAAGTTCATTAAATACTTTTCACATTACATTTATTGAAATTCAACGCAATGCAGCTTAGTCCCGTCGTTTATGTGTTACAAATAACATTACGTCAGCACTTATTGTGGTCATAAACGCAATCGTTTTGAGAGATAAGACTTAATAAACCTGCATCTCTACACTTGTGTATCTATCAAAACGAATACTTTCTCTAACCCGTCAGATAATGGAAGACTATAATCAATAAAAGGATTGGAACTGAACTGTTGATCCTTCTATAGTTATCCCAATTAGGGTCGTAACAGCCCCTCACCCCCAGTAACACCCGAATAAAACAAGCAAAGAACTCGCGCTTCTTGAACCTTACAATGAACGTTGAAGCAGATGACAATTGTGTTTTAAATGTTACTTGCTGAATTAAGTGGATCACGTATAAAAACCGAGACAGGAGAAAATAGGCAGCAACTCGTTCTCATTCTAGGCTAAGACTTAATCTTAAACCAGGATTAAAATGTCACTTCTAGGGAAAGAAAAATTATTTGTTGAAATTTAATAATCTTCTTGCTTTTGTTTTTCTTCTATTCTTAGTGTAAGACCACATAGTCGTAACAGTATTGAATTGGACCACTACATTAATATGTATACCATATCACACACACACACACATACACACACATCTATCTATCTATCTATCTATCTATCTATCTATCTATCTATCTATCTATCTATCTATCTATCTATCTATCTATCTATCTATCTATCTATCTATCTATCTATCTATGTATCTGTCTGTCTGTCTGTCTGTCTATCTATCTATCTATCTATTTATCTATCTATCTGTCTGTCAGACCTGTCTGTATGAACCCATTTACCAAAACCCACACAAAACAAAAAAAAAAAAAAAAATGAAACAAGAAGCATGCAAGATTTGAAGTGGACAAGTGATAAATAAAGTGATCATTTAACTGTACAAATATATTTTTTAAATTTTCTATTAGTAATCTAAACGTATGTTATTCCATTTGTTGCAAAATGTTTTATTCAGTGAGTAATACTTCTTAGATTTATTAAAGGCTTAGTGTAATAAATTTCCGCATTTTTGATGAAACCCAAGTCTATATTACACAGATTCACCAATTCCAACATTTGCCTATTAGGCGTTTTCTCGTCAACAAAGGAAATAATTGTTTTATTTTTACTTCATTAAGCCATCGAAAAGATATAATATTTAAGCAATTTCAAAGGTTATTGGATAATGGCTGAAAACATTTTTTGTAGCGTCTTCGTTTTAGTATTGCAAATTGTCACCGATGGTACAGTAAATATAACTTTAGTTTGACTTACGTCATTATGTATGCACCATACAGCTGGATCATACTGTCAGAATGTTAATTAATATTCATACGTACAATTTAAAGAGTTATTGTCCTTGAAAAATAGTACTTAATTAAACAAGGCGGAAATTCTTTTCAACAGTTGCCAAAAAGATACAAATGTAAATGTACTTAAAACTTTCTAGAGTAGCAGGTAGTTAAGGAAACAAAGGTTTTCAAATGATAGCACATTCCACTGCGAACATTGGTGTGTATCAAATATGACCTTCGCACTCGAAAACTGCATGTGGGATTTCGTGGTTGGGGTGCATAAACATCTTTCCGATGAGCTTCCAATGACTTTGCGGAGGCAAATGAATGATATCTTTATAAATGGATTTATTTTAGCTATTTAGTAATATTTACTCTGCGCTGTGCTCTATTTTATATTCAAGAATATTTATACTAAGCATATTGATGCGCCATCAGATGTGTACATAAAATGTCCCTTGAAAACATAGCTAATAGCTCAGCTCAGTATGGGCATTTAGAATGCCTCAATAGTTTTAGGCAATGTTAAATAAACCCCTGAAAATAGGTTACAATGACCAAACATTCTGGTGCACACCACACACATCCATTCCAAACATATACATGGCAGATTGCAAGGCAATATCTAACAATAGACTCAGGAGATATGTTTTTAATAATGTTAAATAAAACCAATAATAAAAACCACAAGGACCTTGTCATATGTGTCACATACCTTCATATCAATATAAACTTCAGTAGCAAGTTTGTTCTTATTAGGTGTGTCTATGTCTGTGTATATACTGGAGAAGAGAAGCTCGGTTGCTAGGACGAACTTATCAGGCGAAGTTTGTATTAGAATCGGCCACGCATATCTATGTCAGCGGAATAGGAGACAAGAAATAGGGAATTCTCGTAGAAGGGGCGTGAACTTATTAATAAGTTTTGTTACTTATTGCATACCACACAAATAAACAACACCTTATGTCCAAAATTTAATGTATATAAAAAAGTATATGTGTGTGTGTGTAAGAGAGAGAGAGAGAGAGAGAGAGAGAGAGAGAGAGAGAGAGAGAGAGAGAGAGAGAGAGAGAGAGAGAGAGAGAGAGAGAGAGAGAGAGAGAGAGAGAGAGAGAGAGAGAGAGAGAGAGAGAGAGAGAACATACTTGTTGTTTGGGCCAATGATACGCCGAAACCATACACAGAAAATAGGAAGACAGCAGTTAATCTGATAATTCCGGTCATCTGAATAAAAAAATTTATGACATAATTATCTATATTTAAAGTAGTAAATTGTGCAAGAGTAAAGCAATCTCTCCAATGAATAAATTAACCGCAATTTCAGCTTGTTTGTAAATATTTGTTACTTAGACACATATAAATGAGTTCTTTGTCGATTTTTCGTTTGTCCGCGCGTTCTGGAACTTGTCTCGGTCAGTACTACTCTCAGGAACTGGCCGTAGTAACTTTTGTGCGCGCTTTTGTTCTCACGTTCAGGAACTGACATCTGTTCATATTTTCTTTTTCTTTCTGTCTGCACAATTAGGAACTAACCTCAGACAATATAACGTTTTCAGTTGTCCTGGCATTTAGGAACTAGCATCGCGCAATAGTGTTTTATTTTGTTCTTATATTCAGATACTGACCTCAATCAATGTTTCTTTTGTCCTCACATTCAGGAACTGGCCTCAGTCAATATTATGCTTTATTTTGTTCTCATATTTCGTAGCTGGCTTCTTAATTTACCCTTCGTGTAAAGACACAAAACCCGTCATCCACTTTGTTAATCTTTCCTCCTTCTTTAACATTGGCTTTGATCAAGTTTAAAATGAAAAGTCATGTTGCCAGAAGATTTCAATTACGGTTTACAAGTTGTGCTACCTACACCATCGGTTACCGCTTTTCATAGTTTTTATTTTTTTTATTACCTACATCATCGGTTATTGAATGGCCTGTCATTTTATCTATTCTGCATGAATCGTCATGCTTTTAAAATAAAATTCAAGTTGCCAATGATTATCGATCCAATTTCGCTAGATGTCATTGTGATTAGGCAATAATTATAATTATCTTGATGCTACTGAACAGAGAACTTAGTAACTTAGCAAAAGAAGCAAATAAAAGATGAAACAGATAGATAGATAGATAGATAGATATATAGATAGATAGATAGATAGATAGATAGATAGATAGATAGATAGATAGATAGATAGATAGATAGATAGATAGATAGATAGATAGATAGATAGATAGATATTCTTTTAGGCAGGGAGATTGGAAGGTATGTAGCTTACTTTCCTGCACAATCGCAACCTTCCAGTAGCCACAAGCTATGCGCACAGTTGTCGGATTTTAGTGAAAGGCGTCATAAAAAGACTTGCCTTGGATTTTATACTCACTTGGTCCCTGTGGTAACAGCCCCCCGTTGTTTCGACGCAGTTCTGAAGTTTTCTTGTCAGCAATTTGTACTAAACGATATTATTGTAGCCAGACTACAGACCTACGATTAACCTTTTTGTTTTGTTGACATCAATGGCACATTTATTTGGATTAACTTGTCAGTATCTGCTTCAAACTCCCAGGTTACAACTTAAGAGTGTAGAAAAATCCAGCAAAATACGTATTAAATACGTATTAAATACAGAAAATTCAGGTTAATTGCTAGAAGACAACACATTCAGTTCAATAAATTAGATCTCGTTTACCAACTTACATCAGTCTTTACCCTGAATTTCTCCAAGAATAATCCAAAATCCACTTCAGCATGTATTTAGGCTACAAATTACGTATTTATTTTTGGTGTCTTCTTTACCTCATACGGTCCTGGGCATGTATAATAGATCCCTGGTACCTTTCTTTATTTCGTAAGAGGCGACTAATGAAAACAACATTTTTGTCATGGCGTGGGTCACGTAGCGATGATCAAGCTAGGAAGGTATTATGCCTTTTGAAAAAGTGCGGTTTATGTGAACAAATATGGCTATGAGCCTTTGCCCATAATATCGTCTTTATACATACATGCAGACATACCCTTCCAATATCGTTTTTATACAAACCATCATGAATCTTTTCAGGTGCCTCACTCGGGTATTCCATTAGTAATACTTAATCTTCATTTTGTTTCTACCTTTAGCTCTTTTCAAAGTGCCACAAAATGTATGTGCTGACTTAAACTTGCACTCAAGTTTCTGAAAAGAAAGATATTGATCTATTAAAATCTCCCTTGCTTATGCTGAAACCATCTTGTATTATTGGGAAGCAGTGAGTTGGGAAATATTTGTCTGTCAAGCTCAAGATCTAATACTTTGGTAACTAAAGTAAATCACTAACGTGCGTTATCCATCTAGATATTGTTATTTCTTAGGAATTAAAAGAACTATTTATAACACAAAGAAGTATTTTTTATTTCGGAGTTTGGAAGGTTAGTGGAGATGCACATGCTCAGTTGCTAGCGATCCTGCTTAACCTTCAGTCGATGGCCGGTTCGAATCCTCATCAGGCCAGCCACCGTTTCCTGCTAAAGTGTTCCTCACGAGACATCATTTCATTCCCATTGAGTCGAACTTAAATGATGCGATATGATTAAACCATCTGAAGGGCATAGTGATGCTTCTGACGTTGTCATGAAATAACTTCGTAATTTTCTTTAGTGAGGTACGAGTAGTTATATGTGACACAACGGATATCACAGTTAAACATGATAAAACCTGCATAGGGCACGAGACAAATTTAACATTAGCAATACTTAGAAATGCTGTTTAAAATTGACCATATGTTTAACATAGTGGTTGACCTAAATAATGGAATCAGGATTACATATTATACATTGTTATATCCTATTGTTTATGATCTATCTACCATATTCCACTGAGAGTACAATACCTATGGCTAATAACAAGATGACACTATATTGGGTTTCACCTGCCGCCTTTACGTCGTATAATTGGAGTGATACTACTACCAATTTTGCTACTACTATTGTTGAAAGCATTTTTTTTCAGAGGGGAATGGCTTCAAATGGTATTGTGGAATTTCCTATCGTCTCTGCAAGAAGTTTTGCCAGCAGTGGTCGTATCACCTTCATTTCCTTCTCCGTCATTACGAGTTTTTTTGCGATTTCCCAGGTTCTTCTTTCACCAGAAATTAACGGAAGAGTTGGAGAGTTGCTTTATTTTCAACGTTAGCTGGTGATGGAAGGACCCTGGAAAACCTCTGTAAAAAAACACCGACTCACGGGAAGCTACTAGCAAGCTTTCTCACATACTCACATTGGCAACTTTGCTGTTGATCAAAGCTTAGAGAGGTTTTTAGGTCTAGAAGAAAAGAAATAAAAGAAAATATATGCAAAAAGTCTAATCCATGGAAACGGATATGTGAAAATCCTGATTCCACTACGTAAGTACTATATTCGAGTTCTTGATCATTAATTTATTTAAAATATGGTAATTTACCAGCTAGGCTATATATGTTTATTTCTGGTCTCCATGTTTTCTAACGTAAAATGTGACGTTAAAAGTGTCCATATCTTTAACATTATGGGTCCAATTATTTACCATCCATCACTCAGTTAACACACAACGACTGCACTTGACTATTAGTACTCCGTTTGGAATAATCAACATCCAGTTAATTAACACCCAGATCCCAGTTATCGACTATCCAACACTTATAATATGTTAGCAGCACGCTGCTAGAGTAACAAGTACCCTACATTTATAATCCAATACATAGTCAGAGCGACCAACACCCAGATAGCTACTATCCAATATCCATATATGTACTAGCCGAAGACAATAGGATGGAATATACATCAGCTATGCTTCCAAACACACAAATGTAACGTCATTCAAAAGGCTAGGCTTAGGATGAACGAAATGGGGAATGAAATCACACACACTTACAATTAAGCACAAGCATGAGTTGGAGTGCTTTCACACATATACTATCCTATAATCAGGTAAGTGTTTTTAAGAAATTCGGTACTTCGTCTCTTTTCAAATTTAAATTGCTTTAATTTTAATTCACAGCTTTTTTCAATTCTGATGCCCATTTGTACGTTATAAACTTTTATTTTCATTTGTTTATTTTCAATTTTGTTTTCTTAATTTCCTTTTCCAATTGTCCTTTTTCAAATTGTTTATTTGTATCATTTTTCTCTTTCAATTTTTTCGTAATTTCATTATGGTTGTTTTAATTATGATTTTTAAAAATTTCGTTTTAATTTTCATTTTAAATATTCCTTTTGTGACTTTGCTCTTTTCACTCTTGAATTTCTATTGTCATGCCTCAATTTTCACTTTTAGTCTAGTTTAAACTTTGATTTTTAATAGTTTGTCTTTCAAGTATAATTTCTTGATTTCTATTTTCAATTTAATCATTGTCGTTATTTTTTCAAATGCGTTTTTTTAAATTTATTTGTTTAAGTTTCATTTTTCAATTTTAATTTTCAAATGTTAGCTTTAATTTTTGTTTCTTAATTATCATTTATAAATTCATTTGCTGATGTTGCTTTATATATATATATATATATTTGTTGTGCCAAACCAAAGATTGACAGGCAGAAAGTAAATTATTTTTTTAATTTTGGAGATTGAAAATGGCAAAACAATAGAAATACAGTTTTCTATTAACATTAACATGATCGCGAGAACGGATATCATACATCGTACAGGGAGTGTTTGTACTTGTTAACAAAAAGAAATTTCTGTAAAAAATTGATGCAAGTCTGTAAACACACATTATGCCCATAAACATAAGTATTGCTTTAAGTTTTTTTTGTGGAAAACATATACATGCACATCAATTTCCAGAAATGCTTAGATCTCTTGTAAAAACACAAAAAAGAATAGCAACCACCATGGGTGTGATTTGTTGACATATCCATAGAAAACAACAAGTCCTCCAAACCCACGTGTATCCTTCTTCTGGAATGAATTTTAGGAAACCCTTCTCTTTTGACAACGAGTGATTTTTCCGAGATCAGAAGCTGCGAACTATGAATAGTCGATTTCATTTAATATTACATAGTGACAGTTATGTCAATGTGTTTCCCAAGAACAATTTATATTGTTTCACGGCAAAATCACCACAGGCCATACAACTATACCCTGATGGTTGTTAGAAATCATTCATCCCACTCAAGTCAAGAACGTCGTTGGAAATCACACAAATTTCCTCGCATATCATAAATTTAATACTTATTCCATGTGAATTACTGTTGGATATTATATTAGTGTACCGAGGAGTCGCTTGACAACGATGACTCTAGTGAAGTTGACCGACATATCCTAAGTGCACCGAGGAATCGCTTGACAACGATGACTAGCAAACTTGAAGGATGTATCCTCTGTGTACCGAGGAGTCGCATGACAACAATAACTCTAGCAAATTGGAAGGATGTATCCTATGTGTACCTGAAATCGTTTGACAACGATAACTCTAGCGAACTTGAACGATATATCCTCTGTGTACCGAGGAGTCGCTCGACAACAATGACTCTAGCGAACTTGACAGATGTATCCTCTGTGTACCGAGGAGTCGTTTTACAACGATGAGTACATATGGTTACACACACACAGAAGGTCATTAAACACGGAGTGTTGATGGTATAATGGTAAACCAACGGGCTTTTTTAACATAGGCTTTCCCTTTGTGTCCCTCCCCTCCAAGTTCTGCCTATTGAATCTAAATCCAGCAATGTAACCCTGTAGCCCCATTTGAGGTCAAGCACAATTAACAATGTAACAGTTTACCTTCATTGTTAACCCTATGGACATTTTCTTTCCTTTTATGTACAAATCGTTGCCACTGATACGCCCATGTTAAATTTGGCTTGTGTTCCTTACATTGCTTTTTCCCTAATTAACACGGTAGTCCACTTTTTCTTTAAATGCCATATATTACTACTAATTGCGCATTTCAATCTTAAACTTCATTCTTATTGATAATTTGATTTATCACATAGTTTTCCTATTGTATGTGCAGTTTCATATTTTTGATATTACCACACGTTAAAATATCACTTTATGTGATTCTGATTGGTCCATATAAGCCCAAGAAATTATTGTGCGGTATTTTCTTTATTCATTGGCTGAGATCGTGTGAAAATGTTTTTTTTTTTAATCCCGCCTTCTGGAATGTTTTGATTTGAATCAACATTTTTTTGGCGGCCATTTTTAAACTCGAAATTTAAGAAATATTATATCGGCTATCTCAACATGGATATGTTGCCCCAACACGGGTTCAGTATATCACGTTTAACAATATCATCATAAGACAAATGACATAAAACTACAAGATAAGAACGACAATAAGAAATAAAACTAAGGGATAGCGGGGTGTGGTTGCGTATAACATAAATATAGAATCAACCGTATATACAAGTGTGATTTAAATGTTAACTTAAAGAAGTATGCAAACTCACCTCTGTTCACAGAATAATCTAGACATGAATGTGTCTCCAACCACATCATCTTTACGTAGCATACATGGGATGTAAATCCGACACGAAAATAAATTTGTTGACGTTTTCTGCACAGTCTATTTTTCAAATCAAACACTGCAAATATCAGGTTACAAATGCATTGAAGTAAATATGAGAATTTTTGCATCCGGTAATCCTATTTAAAATCGCTACAGTGTAGCGTTCAGTTCATTTAGAATTCACGTGTGCTCTACTGTCAACCTGTTGTATTGTGAACCGCATCAAACAATGTGGCAGAATCACATTGCATTGATCATTCAATTTTGAAAAATGATTTTGTAGTTATAAAATGTTGTTTTGTTTATTCGGATGGAAGCTTTTTCTTTGATTTATAGTTTGTAAAACAGTACAATCTACTTTTACCAGTTCAGCTTTGTTTGGGACTATTTTTTTTTATGCACAACAAATGAAATGTGCACCGTCTGTTAGTGTTACGGTAGGGTTTTTTGTTATACCCTAGAGTGTTATGGGGTTTAATTAATTATTTTTATACCCGTGTATGGTTTTGGTTATATGAAAATGGGGTGGGGTGTTTCCAATATTTATTTAGGTATGGCACCCACCCAGGCTCGATTATGGTTCAGAAGTTAAGTAGGTGAATATGGTTCTGTGCCCCCAGTCAGCAATGCCGACAGTTAAATACAAAAGTACTAAAGGGTGAAAATAAACAGTTAAATACAAAAGCACAAAGGGGTGGAATTAAATAAAACAATTTAATTAATAATAAAATTTCAACATGCGAGCTTCCCAATCGCTCGACCCTTTTGTGCCTATTTCATCAACTGAATCTGTGAGAATTTTCGCCCTGTCCTTGGTTCTACTCATCTGTCTCTCTAAATTTCTTCTGCACTCCTCCTTTACTCCTTCGACTTTCCTCTCCACTTCTACTCCTCCTTTGCTCCTTCGAATTTCCTCTCCACCTCCACTTCCCTTTTCGTCAACTTCCTCGTCGAACCGTCGACTCCAATCCGTCGACCCTGACTGTACCGACAGTCTTACTTCAGTCTTCTCTCTCAGACTCTAGAACTCTCCTTCTAACTGAAGTTATCCCATCCGGAAAGCTTCCTATAAAACACAAGGAGGGTGTACTATTTTGCTTGGCACATACTCCCACACTACCCAGATAACGTATCATCAGATAAGGCTATCAAATTTCATGGGTCACGCATCCATTCCTACCGAAATACTCATACATTCATGAATGGTAAACAAAATGTAAAATCATAACATAATAACACCTCATAAAGCACGATATCAATTACTCGTGTACAGGCAATGATTATTGATTCACATCAGTACATAATAACCAACACATCTATTTTGCATCACAAATCATACAAATATATAAATATGCAACTATCTATACTCTGAACATATTCAAACATACATTCATAATCTTGCTGACATCAATCCTTTCCTAACTCCAATACAAATCTCAAATAAATACACAAATGAAACTCTACAAAGTAATTCTTCATTCTAACAATACTATTAGTAATTGCGTAAACATAATATTAGTACTTACAGTTACGGCGTTGCAATCTATGAGTCAAAAATCAAACGAATATCTACCTTCTGAAGCTTTCTTTGTTCCAATCTTTTCCCTGCGATTCACGCCAAATTTACGAGTGTGTATCTCGGAGTAGCCTTTAATGGTGCAATCACCTAGTATTCTGACTCGGTCTACTAAATAATTTTGGGATGGAGTCAGTTTGATATCCTTGAAACTTAGAGGTATGCCCACCCACTAGCTTAATTCTGATTCGATGCGGTGGAATAACCATTCCCCAGTTGTACATTAGAGGAACTGTCAATATAAGTTGCCTATCATTTTATTACCAATGACTCTTTCGATATCCTACTAAAGGATTAGCACCCATGTGTAATTTATGATGCCCTGTTCTGCACAAAAAACTTTTTGGCGATTACGTCTCGCTTGGCTGCTTGCTCGCGGCGTTTGTCCACAGATCAAACACCGGATTAGTGTCAGTTGGATAAACATCCGTCCACATAGGTAGACCGTGACAGTCAGAATGAAAGATTCTCTTTGTTCTTCTATCTATCTAAACAATTTCCACTAAAATAGAAACTATGTGATTAAAAGAATCTCAAATGTGTAACGATTTGATATTAAATTTATGAAACTCGTTGAATAATGTCCAGCTTTTGCTCGCCAAGGCTCGCTAAAGTTGGACATTATTCAACTTGTTTCATAAATTCAATATTAAATCATTACCCATTTGAGAGCTTCTATATAGATATATTGGGATACTTTATAAACGAAATATTGAAACCAAATAAATTTTGAGATCACACTCTGTGATTTATATATCAAAAATATTATTGCCCATAAAATAGGTAGTGGATTTAGAATATCAGCCAGCAAACAATGGCAGACTTTGGCTGGATATATACCTGCCATTTACAGTAGAGAGATATGGATATTTTACATGGGCGATAGCGTCTGATCGGATTATCCACTAATCTTCTGATCAATAACAATTATACGTAAATTAATGAAATATCGTTTGTATTACTTACTTTCAGAATTGACAACTGAATATTATCGTTATTTTTTTCCATAAGTATTTTCAAAATTTCTCGTTGCTTTTTTTTGGTTCAAAAGAGAGTAGAAATCACTAGTGCACTTTTAGTTCAACAATTAGTTTGGACTTCATTCCTTTATTGTCACAGTTTGTTCTCGCTGGTAAAATCGTCTTTTCAATAGACTGACTACATTATATGCAGATAGTATACCATTTAGTTATCTCGTTATAAATCTAATTAGTCTGCTTTATTTATCACATCGATAATTACTCAGAATATCTTCAAACTTTAATTTGATTTAGAAAGGGACTGGGTGCATCCATTCTCTGCTTGAAGTTCTATAACAGGTAGATACTTGAAACTAATTCGTTTTATAGTTTGCTTTGTTTGCATCGTGTCGTGGAACGCTGTATTTATTCCATAGAACTGTTTAGAACCAGTCGCTATTAATGTTATTAATGTTGCAGGGTATTAGTTTTTCTTACCACTTTACCAACTTAAATTATAGAGTGTGAAGTAGATATTAAATATATATATATATATATATATATATATATATATATATATATATATATATATATATATATATATATATATATATATATATATATATATTAGAGTATGAATGACAAAAGATTAAACTTTGGAATCAAAATTTGGTTAAAGTAGAGAAATTAATGATGTAAAAAAATCCGAACTGTATTATTTGATATGGATCTATTGCATGAATATGACGAATTATTTTTGCTATTTGACTGGCACACTATTTGTCTGTTCTGTATTTTATCCAGCATGATTTTGGCCAATGGCTTGACTGTTTATTTAATTTCGCAATAACCTTTAAATCTCTAAAAATTAAAAAGTATTTTGCTAAAAACATTTGATCAGTTTCAGTCGCTCAAAGAATGCAATTAAAAAATTAAAACAAATGAAGAAAAGAAAAAAAATTAGAAATTAAGAGAGAAAGAGTGCAAATATGGAAAAAGTAAGAATGATAGAAAATGAACATATATGTATCAGACATACTGATCAGTGCAATCTGTATTGCCATTTAAAAAAAGAATATAAACATAGATTTTTCTTTAATTTTAATGAGTTCAATTAAAGTAGTCCCTATTTTCTGTTTCCTTGCCCATTCCAAAACTGTTAATATGAGAAAATGCATGTAAGCTTGGGGTTAGGGAATATGGCCTTGACCCACAGGAACATGACAACAACTTAAATTTGTGTCCGCTTCAAAGTATTGTTACACACTGGAGGAGCTATTTTAGTTGTGTACCGTACTTGAGAAAGATACAAATAGACAACTGCACTCGTTACACCCCGAAATGTAATCGTTGTTTATTTAAAAAACAGGATTAACACCGATAATAGGGTCTTACTACAGTCGCAGCCTAGTTCTGCAGGTATGGTTTATAGTACTTGCTGACGCCGAGAAAAAAAAAACATGTTGGTCAACTTCGTAAGATAATTCAGAATCAAGACGTTATATCAACTCACTGTGTATGTGTATTTCAGAGTATAACCATCTTGGATCGAGGATTTACATGTCAAAGTCATTCATGTATATACGTATGTGTTGGACATGAGGGTCTCGGGGTTTGAGGGTACGCAATCAATCAAACTCGACATCACCAACTACCTTCCGTAGGAATATACTTAGTCTAAAATTTGAATTTCAACCCACATATACAATGAAAGATCATTACATTTAAAGGGGTGTTTTCCACCTTAAAGTGCATGCAATTGACACATTTCTAATCTATATTATAAAATAAATGAACGAAAAAGAAGCTCAGGAGGAAGAGAAGTAACGATGCGATAATGAATATAGTTCTTTAATTGACGATGATTTGTAAAGTGTATGTAGGAAACAAGAAAACGAGTTATGTGTAACGACCGAGCTTGGTAAACATTTTCTATCAAGTTACATTGACATATTGACAGAATGATGTAAGGTATTGTTGATTTTTGTGCAAAAAAGATAAAACAACTTTATAAACCCTACAACTTGACCAAGGTCGCAAATAACATTTATTGAAAGGACTCTGTAATCTTTATGGAAAATTAATTTCTTTAACCTTCTAAAGTCAGAATCAAGATTGTATAACTCTAACCGAAGTAATCATGATTGCGATTAATAACAATCTTAATATATAACATACAATTATAGACATATGTTAGCTATGTATTATGTTCTTGACAGAATAGATGACTATAATCATGTAAAAATAAACATACAGTAAAATTTATATATACATACAAAAGTATTATTATTATTATTATTATTTTTATTATTAATAATAATATTATTATTATTATTATTATTATTATTATTATTATAAGATAATAACATATTAAGCATAAAGCTAATCTCCCATATCGACCTTTTCAAAAAATGTATGACTTATAAGAATATATACATCAGTTAAAAATAGCAATTCTACTTAAAATGTTGAGACAAATGCCTTAATATAACAGGGTATTAAGGAATTAAATTAAAGCAATAAATAACGAAGAACACTCTACAAGCGCAATAAAATAGGAATATAAAAATGACTATCACTAGGTGATCTATATAGTAGTTTTTATACAAATCTGAATATCATTCGGGTCTTCCATCAGGTAGTCATTATGCAAGTCTGAATATCATTAGGGTGATCCATAAAGTAGTCATTATGCAAGTCTTAATATTATTAGGGTGATTCAAAAGGTAGTCATTATACAAGTCTTAATATCATTAGTGTGATCCATAAGGTAGTCATTATAAAAGTCTTAATATCATTAGAGTGATCCATAAAGTAGTCATTATGCAAGTCTTAATATCATTAGGGTCATCCATAAGGTAGTCATTATACAAGTCTGAATATCATTAGGGTCATCCATAAGGTAGTCATTATACAAGTCTTAATATCATTAGTGTGATCCATAAGGTAGTCATTATAAAAGTCTTAATATCATTAGAGTGATCCATAAAGTAGTCATTATGCAAGTCTTAATATCATTAGGGTAATCCATAAAGTAGTCATTGTACAAGTCTTAATATCATTAGTGTGATCCATAAGGTAGTCATTATAAAAGTCTTAATATCATTAGGGTGATCCATAAAGTAGTCATTATGCAAGTCTTAATATCATTAGGGTGATCCATAAAGTAGTCATTATACAAGTCTTAATATCATTAGTGTGATCCATAAGGTAGTCATTATATAAGTCTTAATATCATTAGGGTCATCCATAAGGTAGTCATTATACAAGTCTGAATATCATTAGGGTCATCCATAAGGTAGTCATTATACAAGTCTTAATATCATTAGTGTGATCCATAAGGTAGTCATTATAAAAGTCTTAATATCATTAGAGTGATCCATAAAGTAGTCATTATGCAAGTCTTAATATCATTAGGGTAATCCATAAAGTAGTCATTGTACAAGTCTTAATATCATTAGTGTGATCCATAAGGTAGTCATTATAAAAGTCTTAATATCATTAGGGTGATCCATAAAGTAGTCATTATGCAAGTCTTAATATCATTAGGGTGATCCATAAAGTAGTCATTATACAAGTCTTAATATCATTAGTGTGATCCATAAGGTAGTCATTATATAAGTCTTAATATCATTAGAGTGATCCATAAAGTAGTCATTATGCAAGTCTTAATATCATTAGGGTAATCCATAAAGTAGTCATTATACAAGTCTTAATATAATTTGGGTGATCCATAAGGAGACTTTCTATTTGCCGATGACTGCGCCCTCAACGCTGGCTCTGAAGCTGACAGGCAAAGCAGCGTTGACAAGCTCTCTGATGCTTGCACAAATTTCGACCTGACGATCAACACAACAAAGACTTAAATAATGCATCAGCCACATGAGTCAAATATCACAGTCAACTGCAACAAACCGAATGCAGTTAACAGGCACAATTATCTTGGCAGTACTCTGTCCCAGAATGTTGTAATAGATGACATAGTTAATACCAGGATTGCAAAGGCCAGCACAACATTCGACAGACTACACGCCAAGGTCTTGAATAGAAGAGGCATTAGTCTTCAGACAAAGTTTAAGGTATATAGAGCGATAGTACTCCCATTGTTAATATACGTCTGCAAAACCTGGACAGTGTACCACTTCCACGCTATCTGCCTCAGAAGATTCCGAAATATCAAGTGGTAAGACAGGATCCCAGATACTAAGGTCCTTGCTAAAGCAAGCCTTCGCAGTATTCACACCATCTTAATGCAATCACAGTTGCGTTGGACAGGCCATATAGCTCGTATGCCAAACCACCAGCTTCCCAAAAATTTCTTACATGGCGAGCCTGAACAAGGAAAACGCAAAAAAGAAGGCCAGATGAAACGATATATGCACAACCTGAATACGATACTGATGTCTGCCCAGGACAGGGTCGTGTGGCGCTCTTCCATCATTAAATGTGCTGCAGCTTGCGAGGCCAACAGGACATCCACAGCAGAACAACGGAGGCAGGCCAGGAAATCACAAGCCACTAACCCCACGATCATCGTTGCTACTATCCCATGCCCACAATGCCACAGAACATTCAGGGTGCCCATCGGCCTCATTGGCCACCTACGCACTACAGACCATTTGTTCCCGATAAAATACAGGGTGACTAAATCGACTAATCAACTTGATGGACAAACTATGTTTATTCATTTAAAATGTGTACTTAATGATACAGTCTAATCTCCCGTACTCCTGTCTTCTAGCTCATTTTACATCATCGTGTCGTAGGATAAGGATTCATCCATATTTGCCTATACGCCAGAAATGCTCTCGCTTACTTCTTTGTTGGATCTTCAGTGTTCGCATAATATTGCCAACAATTTTATCATTTGTTTAATACTTCATAGTTTCCTCTCTCGAGTGGCCACTAAGTTTTTTATTGTTCATCAATGTATTTGTATTACTGATTGCACTCTTCACAATGTGGAGATCAACCAATCAATCAACCAACCAATCAACCAACCAATCAATCAATCAATCAATCAATCAATCAATCAATCAATCAATCAATCAATCAATCAATCGATCAATCAATCAATCAATCAATCAATCAATCAATCAATCAATCAATCAATCAATCAATCAATCAATCAATCAATCAATCAATCAAAATACCATTTTATGTACCAATTTCATACGAGAACTACTTGTCAAACATTCTGTCCAAGATTTTGTTGCTCATCTCAAAGAAATATAATTTCTCGGACAAGAACGTCAAATGCACCTAAACTGCAATTCGCTACTTCCGTCACTCTCCGATGATCCACAGTGGCAAAAGCGACCATTTTCACCAACTATAATTGCATTTCTCAAAATTACAAACGTTGTTAGCATTTTTGAACGATTTACAATGTACAGTAATAAATCATTCCCGTTATTTTATAAGTGGAATATTAATTCACATTTTATCATGTAAAAGAAGTTCCATGTTGGGTGTACAATACTGAAATTTTGAGTACGATACGGAATTACAGATTGCATATATGTAATGAACGCCAGATCAGACACGTAAGATTAAATGGGCATGTAATAAAAATGTGAATTCGAACTCAAATTAGAGCTTACTATAATGGCATAAATTTAATTTCAATATCAAAATATTATGAAAATTTTGTATGAATTCTCCAGTTAAATCACACGCGATCCTGTCTCTACTTACGATGGGGAAGTATCCATTTATGATCGACATGTCCTGTCAGTATACTATAATCGTCTGATGGATATATTTAATCAAGTGTTCTATACGAATGAATGTAATAAGTGATACATATCATCGCATATTCTAAAGATCAAGATCCCTCTTTCTGTGTGTGTGTGTGTGAGTCTCCATCTGCATGCAATAGATAGAATATTTTTTTATATCTTTCATCAAGGAAACAATAGTTTCCCTTTCGTTATTATCATTTTTTACGATCTCATTAGGATGCAGGCGGTAAAACTTTACTTTGACAGTGGTTCACATGCTCCTTCCGTTTCAATACGCCTCTTGTTCGTGAGTTTCAATTAATAGAAACACCCCATTTTCCTTTGAGTTTCATTGTATTTTTTTTTTGTCTGAGAACGATCATTCTTTTATGATGTTATGAACATGGTTATATTTAAGAGCCCGCTTCTCTCTAGTAAGTATAACTCTTAAATGTCATATAAATGGATAGTAATAAAAAAAATTGTATGTCGATTGCTAAACAACCATCCTTATTCTTTTGCATTGACGACAATTCAGTTTCTCCGTCCCCACACCCACACCCACACCCACCCGATTACCGGCATATCTGCGCGTGACTTAGATCATGTATCATAATCTAGAGTTCTTGATCAACACAAGATTATAGAGATATTTTCGTGAGATTTAGGTCATGTATAACTAACTTATCAAGTTCATAAGTCATCACTGACTTAAGTATATATATATATATATATATATATATATATATATATATATATATATATATATATATATATATATATATATATATATATATGTATATATATAAATATATATATACATATATATATATATATATATATATATATATATATATATAAATATATATATACATAAATATATATATATATATATATATATATATATATATATATATATATATATATATTCATACATACATACATACATACATACATACATACATACATACATACATACATACATACATACATACATACATACATACATACATACATACATACATACATACATACATACATATTTCTTGTGATATTGTTGACAACAAACATAATGTTGTTTATTTGAATATACGCATCGAAAAGGCTTGTAAAGGCTTACTGTCAATTGAAACAAATATAATGCAAGTGTGAAAATAGTTTCGTGTAAGTCATCAGGGGAACAAAAAAAAAATTATCGGTAATATTCGCGCGTTCAAGAATCGTTCA